>CM028378.1:4987057-5106627 GCA_013146195.2 Codonopsis lanceolata
GCTTCGCTTGGTCAGCCTTTAGTGTTTCTCATGGTCTTCCTATTACGGGTTCTTCAATTCAACAGAGATGTATGGCAGGTTGGAACTCTTCCTCCTTTCTACTCATATTTCTTCCTTCTCTCATCCTATATATTTGAAGGTCGAAATGCTATCATCTTCAATAATTCCAAATCTTCAATATCTTCTCTCATTCATGCTATTTCCAATGATCTTTCTGTCATCATGGGCGGGGGAAATTATTTTGTATTGCACATCATTTCTGGTATCCCTATTTCTTTTGCTTCTAAAAAGATAGTCAAAGTTCATGATGTTTCTTGGTCCAAGCCTCTTGGTGATTCTCTTAAACTTAATTCTGATGGTGCTTGTCGGGGAAACCCGGGGATCAGTGGGGGAGGTGGTATTATCAGAGATTCCGCTAGCAGGATGATTTATGCTTATGCTTCCTTTTTTGGCCATGCTACCAACACTGAGGCGGAAATAAAGGCCCTTTTCCAAGGAGTTTTTTGGATTCATTCTCATGGGCTCAATCATGTGACAGTTGAGATTGATTCTAATACTATTTATATCTGGCTTACTAAAGGTCATCATTATCCTTGGTCTCTCCATTATTATGTTCGAGCTCTCTTCTCCATGCAGCGTGATTGTTTGCTCTCCTTCTCACCGCTTCCTTGTGGAAGACAATTCTCATATGGATGGTTCAAGCTAATTTTGCCATAGATTCTGGGGTTGATTCTGAATTTTCCTCTCTTAGTGCTTTGCCTTCATTTGTTAGAGGAAACATTATTTTAGATAGTCTTGGTACTTCTCATGTTAGAATCTCTTAGTCCTCTTTGTTCTTTAAATTATTTCTCTTTCGAGGTTAGACTCCTTTGTCCCCCCGTTATAAGGGTAAGGCTGGTTGTCCCCATCAAGTTTGTATTCTTTTTCTCTATTAATAAAATCTAGCAGGGTGCCGCCCCTGTTTCCCTTAAAATAATAATAATAATAATAATTCGAAGTTTCTATCTTCAATGCAGAAGTGAATTGGTTAAAAATAATAATACCAAGTATTTGGAATAGTGACAATATAATAAAAAATATAATAGAATAAACCAAAGAGAGCAAATGATTTTTGTAATTTAATTTACTTCAAGGCAAATAACAATTTCACTATAGACGATGAGAAATTACAATAAAAAATTTTCAATGTACTTATCTTACCTAAACAAAGGGTTACAAGGATTGTCACTATCACACAGAGTATCACACCTATCACAACCCAAAATAGACATGCACAATGTTATCTAACACCACCAAGACCTAGAGATCCTCGACAACCAATTGTGTTCGTCTCGGTCGCCTCTCACTATTTGTGTCTCACTCTCTTAGCTTGTCTCTAATTGAAGTCTCAACACTTCTAATTTATGTATGTTCTAAGGAAAACCCTAATCTAATTGAGATTAAGACTCATGTGAGATTTATCATTGAAGAAGGAAGTACATAGATGTGAGGTTTCACAAGATTCGTGAGTTCGTTGATAATGGGGATATTTTGCTACTACAGAAGATTCACACCACGGAAAATACGTTAATTAACGAAGCCGGTTGTAACTGACTAATTCGAGAATTGCTCTTCTAATGGGTTGGGTGAATGCTTGCCAAGTTGGAGATTGTTGAGAATGAGATGACTTGATAACCTAAGCAAACAAACTAGTTGGGCAGGTAGGTTGTAGGACTTGGTTGGACCTCGGGGCATAGCCCCCGCGCATGCACTACCGTGTTGGGCGATGCGGGCGCATCACGCCGTGGCATCTGACTGCATTATATTGCGGTCGCATCTGGATTGGGCATGATGGTGCATCCCTAGGGAGAAATTCAGAGGTGCTCTTAATATCGCATGCAAGGCGCATTCGGGATAGCATTGCGATCGCATCTCATGGAGCGATGCGGCCACATCTGTGCAGCAATTTCAGGATTTACTTGTTTAATAGTTTAAGGTTTGGTATTGTATCACTATAGATAACTAGTTGTTTTAACCCGTGCATTAAACGTACATCAACTAAATCGTATATAAACAAAATAAAAAGGATAAAAAATCTTAAATGATAAAATAAGTAGAATCGGTTTATTAACAATTACACATAAATATATCACTAATCATTATAGATTATAAAAATCTCCTTATACACAACATTTGTTGTCTTATTAGTTGGTTTTTGATTTTCGCCGCATATCAATATCTTCAAACCAAAATAATTTGTTACACTAACTGCGACATATACCTGCCCATGGCTTAATATTGGTTTCTTCAAAAAGAGACATACGTGCAATTATTGAATTTGACACTTGTTAATTGTCATTGCATATGATAACAGCAATGAAAATTGTTTTCTCTGAAACTTGAAAGACAATTTTACATCGGATGGAGTTAATGACTATCTTGGGATAAAAAAAATTTCTCCAACATTGATTCCTTTCAAAAAATTTGTTTCAACAATGTTATCCACAAGATTTATGATGATTAGTCTTGTTCCATTGCACAACCCGGCATGGTCAATGTTTCATAATAGCATTACTCGAACACCAATTTTAAGTGTCAATTCATGGTCTGGTAACCCCAAACACTTCATACTATTAGAAAACTACGTAGAATGAATGTCTTCGAACAAACTTGAATTTTTTCTGCCCTGCAAATAGAATCTGAACTCAAATAAGTTATTCCTTTTGAATGATAACTTTTATTAAATTATATTTGTATTTTATGAATAAAGAAATTTCTGATAAGAAAATAAGCTAAAATCAAAATAACGAAATTATTTTTACCGTTAGCTAGTATTCTTGTTTCGTAAATTATTTTGATTTTCCCAACTTCCATTATATTGTTTATTTTATTGACTTCGTAACTATTATTTTTGTTTTATTTTCAAGAATTATTTTTATGGAAAACTTCTGTTCCATAAATTATTTTTATTATTTTGCTAACCTCAGTTTAGATTGTAACCCTAGAACGTGAATAACGTTGACATAATAAAATTTTGATAGTCCGTTGGCCCCAATCTTTCTCTCTCTCTCTCTCTCTCTATTTTCTTTGATTGATCTTGGATTACTCTGTTAGTTATTTGTAAAGTCTTCCGCTGTACACAACAACTCCTAACTCATGTCAATAAGAGAATCCTTTTACACCTAGGATTAACTTCTTGAACTTCTCCAATAACACTTTGAATTTGAGACATATTTTAACAATTAGATGCATGATATACATGTACATTTGTTTCATTAAATTTAATTAAAAACTGACCTCTCATATTAGATTAAATAAATGGAACTGAAATCAATGAGCCATGGAAACAAAAACAAAAAAATTTAGAAGAAAACAAATTGACGTACTATTTTCTTAGTTTTATGGCTTAAATCGTAATTTGGTCACCCTAGTTTGACGAATTATTCGTTAAACTTACTCTACTATTTTTTTTCAATTTAGTCACTATGCTTTGCATTTGGTGATAATTAGATTACTTAGAGTCATTTCTATTAGTTTAGTTTGATGGACATGCTAAAAAAACAGAAATACCCCTTTACTTTTGGTCAATAAGGTCACTAATTTGACATGTAAAGTCAATAAGATCAATATAAATTATCAAACTAAGAAAATCGAATTACTTAGCTCACATATTTGTAAAATAAATACTAAGTTATTAATAAAATAATTTGTCTACAGTTTAGCTATTTTTATTCATTTCAATTGCTTATTTGACATAATATAAGTTTTTCTTTTTTCAGAATATATACAAAATAAATAAATAATCAAAAAGGTATTATTAATAAAATGAAGGTAAATAAAAAACCCACTTTGTCTAAAAAAATGTTTTGAGTTCTCAAGGTTCAAAAAAATAAAAAGATGAAAATAGATAGTTATTGTATTTTTCTCTATCTCTAACAGTTATAAAAATAATACTATAAATTATCAAATTATAAAAAACAAATTACTAAGCCCAGATACTCCAAACCTAATTCCAACCCTCCCCCAACAATTTCATGCTCAAACAAATCACAACTTGCACAACTATAGTATCACCATCTTCATTCTCCTCTAAGTAATTTTTATACACATTCTTCTATTGATAACTCCAAATATTGTTTAATTTCTCATCGCATAATTCTTAGAATTTGGATAGATTTCGTGAATGCTTTTCTTTTAAGAACAGAAAAGGGAAGAGAAATTGGAGAAAAGAATTAGAGTAAGGAGGAGACAACTTTCTTCATTTATACCTTACCCGAAAGAAACAAAGCTATTTAAACAACTGGAAATAAAATAACTGGAGAGAAACTTTCGCGCATGATCCCCACTACAGATAACTACAAATAACTACCACACATCATGGCCACTAGGCCCACTAATAATTCACTGCTTTGGATGAACCATATCATTCCTTCTGCCTTGCATAATCCTTGTCCGTAAGGATAAAGTCCGGATACGACTTGGCCATCAAGTTCAACTGTTATTTGCACCTCCCTGCCAACACTTAATTGATTACAATCCTCTATCATGAACAATTTTGGCCGATGACATTGGTGTCCTAGAACAAACTTATCGTCGCAATAGTAACAGATCCCTTTTTCACGGCGTCCTCGTGCCTCTTGACTAGTGATTTGATGGAAAGTGGGAGTGGCCACTGCTGGGTTGCCTCGCGGTACCGGTGATGGCCCAAGAATTCCTTGGTTTGGGTTGGAATTGGCTTTTGGAGCGACCGAAGCAGGCGAAATATGGTGAGAGTCAGGGAGTTTATTTTGGAGCTTAAGTTTTTCTTGCACCAATCTGGCAACTCCAATTGCATCGATCAATGTCCTAGGCTGTTTGATTTTAACGTCTAATCGAATGTCGTTTCGTAGACCCGCAACGAAGCAACCGACTAGAAACGCTTCGGGAAGTACATGAACCCGTTGAGACAGCCCTTCAAAGGTCTTATGATACATTGTGACTGAAGTTGGTTGACGGAGATGAGTAATGGCCTCTAACGGATCTGCAAAATCTGTCAGGCCAAAACGAGCAATGACTGCACACATGAATTCACCCAAGCGTTTATGACCGTGAAACTTCATAAACCAATGGTGACATTGCAGTGTGGTGCCTTCCAAATGAAAGGAGGCTAACTGAACTAATTGATCAGGAGGAATGGACTGGAACTCAAAATACTATCTAGCTTTATATATATATCCAACCACTAGGATCTTCCGCATTAAACTTGGGAAAAAATAACTTCAGGTTGGCACTATGAGTGTCGAAGACCTTGCAAGTAGTTGAGGTTGAGTCGACGTCATGTTGGGAAAAAGGTTGATATCGGGGTGGTAAGCAGTTCACAAAGCTTGTAGCTCTGTCAAAATTGTTTGAAGGCTGGCATGGAGTTTGTCGAAATTGGATTCATGTCGAGCTAGCGCTTCATTCACATCGTTGCGGAATTCAGCGTTACATTTTCCTCAGGTATCCATCGAACCGGCTCTGATACAAATGTTAAGAACAGAAATGGGAAGAGAAACTGGAGAGAAGAATTAGAGTAAGGAGGAGACAACTTTCTTCATTTATACCTTACCCGAAAGAAACAAAGCTATTTAAACAACTAGAAAAAAACTAACTAACTGGAGAGAAACTTTCGTGCATGATCCCCACTACAGATAATTACAAGCAACTACAAATAACTACCACACATCATGGGCACTAATAATTAACATACTTGAGTTAACTGCTTTCGATGAACCATATTATAACCATATCATTTTCATGCCACATGGTCTAGAATTATCGTCTACAATTACACTAACGAAATAGAATCGAACGGACCTTTCCGAGCCACTAACGTCTCACAATGGGGGTGGAGTTATGCTCAATCAAGACCTAAAAAATGAAAAACAAGTTGAAGGGGTTGCTGCTATGGAGTCCTTTACTAATCTCAATTTTTTTGAGCGTCTTCCAATTGTGTATCGTCAGCTCGTCGACTTTTGATTTCATCAAATTTTGCGAACCTAAAACTGAAATTAGGAAGTTTGAAATTTGTCATCTAGGTGAGACTACCTGATTCACCTTCTTCAGATTGCTGCAGATCTTCAATGCAAGTAGTTTAGTTGTTCACATTAATTTTTCTTTTCGTTTCGGCGTTTGTTCGAAACACGTAGAGATTTTTGGTCCACGATGGAAAAATTTGTTGGCGAAATTGATAAGACGGTAAAATGGATCTGTAAGTAAACTATGTTTCAGAAGATGAGAATTTTGAATCGCTGCTTGATCCACAAGAACTCGAATAAGAACCGACGGTTTGAGAACGATTTCTACGATTTTCCGTCCATTTCTCCTTGATAATTTCTCGTCAAGGCTTACAACCTCATTTTCGACTGTTTGATGGCGGTGTTGAATGTGAATATTAGAATTTTTGACGCGAACAATAAATCTTTCCAAACTTCACAAAAAGAGATGATGTTCGAAAGGAAAAGCACACCCCCCAAAACCCCCAAATCGGGTAAGGGTATTTTTGGATTTTCCTAAAAGATTAAACTTTTCATCCAAATTTATGGATGGAGTGGTAAATGTGCCAATTATGTCTAAGTAGAGTGATTAAATTGAGAAAAAAAGTATAGTGAGTTAAACGAATAATTCGTTAAAGAGCAATGATATCCTTACCACTAGTGTTACAACTTGCATACTAAAAGGTAAAGTTGAAAAGTCAACTATGTATTTTTTAAGGCAAGTTGTAACACTAGTGGTAAGTACACTAGTTGTAAGGCTAATATTACTCATACAATGGGGATAAACTTGGAATGAATAGGCAAATCCTAATTTCTTTTAATTTTTTTGATAGGGTTCCATTTCTTTCCCTGAAATAATAGTCTAATCTTTATTGCAATGCATCTGTATAACTCAGTTTTGGTTGCACGACTTAATTTGGGTCTGTTTGGACTATAGATTTGAAATTCAATAAATATTCAAATTATATAGAATTTAAATAAAGTATAATTTGCTTTACAATTATAACAATTATATTGTTTGGGTGATGTGCAAAATTTAGTTGTAATTCTAACAATTTCAAACTCATAAACTCACTAGTTGAATCTTTGATACACTTCAATTACCCCTCTCAAATGTTCGTCTTATACCCAAGGGTAACTAATTTAAATTTCAATAAATGTGTCCCCATGCCGCCGGATGGCTTGGAGGATCAACCTTCGGTCGTCCCTGCCATTCCTACGCCCCAACCCCCTACGGCACCTTCGTCCACTACGGTGCCTAAAACTTATGCGTCAATGGTTGCACAACCGAAGGGTTACATGGGTAACAACATTCCCGTCATGCATGCTATACCTTTGGCACCAAGACAATCAACAGTATTTAACGGTGAGACATGATGTTTGTTTACGCCCTTAAGGATTGAAGTCGCTGATAAGCAGTTAGCCAATACGGTTGTTCTTAAATTTTTGGCTGGTCGGCCTTCAGTTTTTGTTATTCATGAGGAAATAGCAAGGTCATGGAAGCTTAAGGAGCCTTTCGTGGTTGGTCTTTTGGATCCTAGACATGTCATGCTTAGATTATCCTCGGTTGAAGACCTTATTCTTGCCCTCTCCAAGGAATCTCATATGATTCAATTGAGTATGTATCGCTCTTTTAGATGGTCGCCAGACTTCGCATTCAGGAAGGATAGCACGAAGGTTGCTATATGGGTTCGATTGCATCAGTTACCCTTGACATATTTTAATCCATCCTTTTTGCAGTGTATTGAGAACTCCTTGGGTCGCCTTTTGAGGGCAAAGAAAAAGTGGACTCCCCACAAGAAGTTGATATTCTCCCACCAATCATGAGATGGGCACCGGTTAAAATTTTGAAGAATTCTATGACAGCCTCGGTTTCAAAGACAAAAGACTCTTAAGGATGTTTGAAGGAAACCACAAATGATGATGCAGTAAATGATACCGTTAGTGATAAGGAGAGGCGTGTGGAGAGTAACATTGGGGCGGAAGGTATTGAGCTGAATAATACTTTTGCATCTCTTATTGATCTTACTGAGAATGAGAGGAATGGGTTTACAGCTGAAGATCAACAACCTATGGTTGATGAGCTTAACGAGACTGTTCCAGTCAAAATGAGCAAAGATTCTCTTTCCCAGAATGTAACGGAAGTCAATATAGAGGATGTGACAGTGAGCTCTCCCATGGAATATGTTTTTAATAATGCGTATTCTGAATTAGGAGATTTAGGTACAGTTAGGGGTGTGGATTCTCCTAAATCTCTGGACCATGTTGGGCATAAAGTCCATATCAAGCATACTCGTTCTACTTCGCTCGATGACTTACGAGAATGTCCTCATTCGTCTTCATCATTTAAAGCTTTCCAACAGCATTGTCGGGAGCAATCTAAAACTAAGAAAAAGAAAAAACCTAAAGCGGCTCAATCCAACAAGCGTCAAACTAGGGCTAATGCTAAGGCCCAGGTAACCTCTAATTAATTTTTTTTTATAACGATTATCGGTTGGAATGCTCGTGGAGTTGGTAATAAGAAAACTATTTCTTATATGAGGAAGTTGATGTCTCAGCACAAACCTTTTTTGGTAGCTCTTTTAGAGCCCAAGATTGATGGTGTTCATCTTACTAAAATTGCTAGGACGCTCTGTTTTAATAATAGCATGCATAATGAGCCCATTAACACTCATATTTGACTTCTTTGGGATAACACAGTCCACGCCACTTTCTTTCGTGCAACTTCTCCGCATGTTACTGTGCGAGTTAGTGGACCCAATAATTTTTCCACCTTGGTCACTTTTCTATATGAGAAATGCACTAGGGGGAATGTCAAGTGCTATGTCATGACTTGCTGGACATATCTAGTCGCATCAGTGAGCCCTGGATCATAGGGGGTGATTTTAATACTATCTCGTCTTCTTCATAAAGTTAGGGGGTACTGGTTATGATTTTGGTAGTATGGATGACTTTAATAATTTCATAATTCAGGTAGGTGTTATGGATGTTGGTTATGAAGGGTCTATTTATACCTGGTGCAATGATCACCATGGCACAAGTAGAATTTGGGAACGTCTTGATCGTGTGCTTGTTAACGGCCTTTACAAAGCTTCTTTCCCCTTTTTAAAGGTTACTCACTTGAGTAGGGTGAAGTCGGATCATACTCCTCTTTTATTAGATTTGCAATTGCTCCCTAAACCTAAAGGTTGTTTTCGATTCCAACGTATATGGGTTGACCATCCAGAGTTCATGAACTTCGTTAATTCTATCTAGAGGAGGGGCTATTACGGGACCCCTAAGGACATTCTGCATAGGAAGCTAATGTTGCTTTGCAAGTCTCTTAAGGACTGGAACTGATCTATCTTTGGTCATGTTTAGCGGAAAATTGCAGCCTCTCAAAACACTATTTTATGGCTTGATTTTCAACTTCAACAGGGTTGGGATGAGGTAGCCGCTGACTTACTCAAACAAATACATCGAAAGCTTGATATGCTTCTTAAATGGGATGATGAGTTGTTACAGGAGAAAGCACGCAACAAATGGCTTCATGATGGAGAGCGGAATAATGTTTCTTTCATTCTTCCCTTAGAGATAGAGCAGTCAGGAATATGATTCGCATCAAGTAACATGATGGGTCTTGGTGTTCGGATGGTCTGTCTTTGGGAGATATGGTTGTGTCTTGCTACTCTAGTTTGTTCTCCACTTCTAATCCTATAATGGATGAGGATTTATTCTCTTTGATTCATAGTAAGATAGAGGAGAGTGATAATCACATGATGTCTTCGAGTCCCTCAGCTTCAAAAATTTGGGAGGCAGTGAACGAGTTGAAGACGGATAGTTCTCCTTGGCCTGAAGGCTTTACGGGTCATTTCTTTGATGCGTGTCGGGACATTATTAAGGAGGATGTTGTGGCTGCGGTTCTGGATTTTTTTCATGGTGCTATTCTTCACCGTGGTATTTCTTCTACGGTTATGGTTCTTATTCCTAAGATTGCTAATCCTAGCAATTTTGGTGACCTTCGTCCCATCAATTTGTGCAACTTTACCTGCAAGTTCATCTCCAATATTTTGGCCAATAGGTTGGTTGGCATTTTGCCTAAGCTAATTTCGTTGGAACAATTAGGTTTTGTTAAAGGTCGTGTTATTCAGGACAACATAGCCTTGGCTCATGAACTTATCAACAGAATTAACAATAAAGTCTATGGTGGGAATGTAGCGTTTAAGCTTGATATGTCGAAGGCTTATGACATATTGGAGTGGACTTTTCTCCTAAAGGCTTTGAAAACATTTGGTTTTAGTTCTCGGGTATGCAATTTGATTGGGAATCTTCTTAACAATACTTGGTATTCAGGGCGGATTAATGGTTCCAATTATGGTTTCTTTAAGTCTTCACGCGGTGTCCGTCAAGCAGACCCTTTATCTCCGATGTTGTTTATCTTTGCCCAAGAAATTCTCATGCTTGCCATTAAAAGAGGTTTTCACTCGGGGCTGCTTGTGCCTTATAGGCATGGTCGTGGGAATATGGTTATTTCACACCTCTTATATGTTGATGATATGATTCTTTTTAGTAATGCGGGAAAGAAAACTATCCTTTCTCTGCGAAGTATTTTATCTCAATATGAACGCTCTTCGGGTCAGCTCATTAATCTTAAAAAAAGTGACTTTTATACTTCCAGACACTGCTCTTGAAATAGGGCTCAACGTATTGCTACATGGTCTGGTTGTGTGCACTGTAACTTTCTGATGACTTATTTGGGCCTCCCTTTATTCCATGGGCGAGTTAGGAGACATTATTTTGAGAATTTGGAAGCTTGCATTAGGCGGAAAATTGAAGGTTGGAAATCTTTTTTTTTTTCTATTTTTTTTATAAAAAAATTTAATTAATTTTTTTCTCCTAAGGGGGGGCGTGGGAAGGGATCGAACCTGAGACCTTACACATTGTGAAGTCTCGTCTCTACCACTGAGCCACCCCCTTAGGGGCGAAGGTTGGAAATCTCATCTGCTCTCATTTGGTGGTAAAATTGTCCTGCTTAAATCGGTTTTAAGCATCATTCTTGTTTATGCCTTAGCAGTTATTAAGGTTCCTATGGGTGTTCTTCGTCGCATTGAGACGGCTATGGCAAATTTCTTATGGAGCAGTGTGGACAGTCGCAGAATTCATTGGGTGTCGTGGTCTAAGATTTGTAGACCGGTAGATAAAGGAGGCTTGGGTATTCGATCTTTGGTGCAGGTTCGGGATTTCCTTCACGCTAAACTGGCCTGGGGTGCTCTTCAAGGAAACATTATTTGGGCTAAGTTTATGGCTTTGAAATACAAACGCGAAGATGGTTTTATGGTTCCAGTGGCAACTTCTCACGTTTGGAGGGTTGTTCATGCTCACATTGAGATTCTGTTGCAACATAGTAGGTGGTTACTTGGAGAGGGTAATGTCTATTTTTGGAATGATAACTGGGCTGGAAGTAGGTTGGAGGGGCCTCGTCCCATTGATATTAACCTTACGGTGAAGAATGCGTTTGAGCAGCTCCCTCATATGCTGGTGTATATTCCAGCACATCATCATGCCATCATTAAGGATATTCATCTGGTAAATAACGTTCAGGATAGGTTAATGTTTTGCAAGACGCCGTCTGGAAAGTTTGATACAAAAGTTTATTGGAACTTATGCCGTAATCATGATCCCACTCTTTATTAGGCGCGTCGTATTTGGCAACATTGGATTCCAACAAAGATTAGTGCCTTTGGGTGGATGCTTTACTATGCAACTCTCCCGGTCGATTTACACCTTCACATTAGACATGTTCCTTTGGTTTCACAATGTGTTTGCTGCCGTAGTAGTCCAGATCAGGAATCTATTGCTCATCTGTTTCTGCTGTCCAAAGTAGTTCGTGAGTTATGGTCTAAGTTGGCCCGTCCTTTCAATAAAATCAACTCTTATTCCTCTATCCCTCACCTGTTTCGAATCAAGATTGAAGGTGTCTCCGTGTGAACTCAAATTGGGGCAGTTCAAGTGGGAGTTCTTCTCTATGGGTGTTGGGTTATTTGGAAAGCTAGATGTCATGCTCTTTATGAAGTGTCCCTATTTCTGGAGAGATGATTTACAAATAGGTCATGAATGGGTTGAAGGATGTCTTGAGGACTTTTAGCCCGAAGTCTAACAGCTCAGCTATGGGCATCCTATGCTTACAAACCTTGGATCTTCCGATTAGGAAGATTAATATGCTTAAAGGGACATGGATTCGATGGCGGCCTCCTGCTCCAAATTATGTTGAACTAAACACTAATGGGTCTTCTATTGATGGTATTGCTACTGGCGGGGGTGTTATTCGAGATTCTAATGGCTTCTTTATTTTTGGTTTTTCTCGGTTTTATGGTCCAGGATCTAATACTAGTGTTGAATTTCAAGCTCTTCTCTTCGTGAATTATGGGAAGGTTTTTGGAAGTGGTTCGAGAGTTGAATTATGGGAAGGTTTTGGTGGAAGTGGATTCTATGGTGGTAGCCTCAGCTAATAAGGGCACGCACAACTGCCCCTGGCTATATATTTATTTATGACCTCACACGTTGCTTGGTTCTTCTCTCGTAATAATGAGAGTTACAACATGAAATTCTGTCAGATCGTTTTCGCAGCGGCCCTTCGCCTATGGTACTAGGATTGATAAGAATTTTAATTGCTCACCACCTTAGGGAGGTCCATCGTGCTTCAAAGAAGATGCTTTAGGTTTTTTTTTCTTTTCGAAAACATTAATGTCATTGTGTTGTTTTATTTCCTTTTCGAGGTTAGACTCCTTTGTCCCCCCTATTTTGGGTAAGGCTGTTTGTGTCCCTCAAGTTTGTACTTTCTTTTTATTAATAAATTCTCGCAGGGTGTCGCCCATGTTTCCTTTAAAAGAGAGAGAGAGAGAGAGAGAGAGATTGGGGCCAAGGAACTCTTGAAATTTTATTATGTCAAACTTATACACATTTTAGGGTTACAACTATATATAGAGATACAATATTAAACCCTAAAACGATCTAAACAAGAAACACAGAAAACAATTATGCCGCATGAATGCAGTTGCATTGCTCTATGCGATGTGACCGCTTTGCCATCGAGTGCGGTTGCATTCCCTCCTGAGTACGACCGCATTGAGGATAGGAACATCCTTCGGATTTCTTCTCTAGTGATGATGTCAGTTTGTCCTAAGATGCGACCAGTTCCTAATGCGGTCGCTTTGCCACCAATCATTGCCTTTCCACCAAAAGTCCGTACCATGGGGGGCGTAGCCCCCTGCACCCTTCTTTAAGGTCCAACCAAGTCCTATACACCTACCCGCCCAGGACTCAGCCTGTTCCCAAGGTAGTCGAACCATTTTGTTTCCAACATATTGTTATGTTAATAGTAACTTAGGTTCGAAAACATATTCCTATACCAAAGTTATAAAATTATTTATATTTTTTCAAATACGTAGTACATAGTAGTGGTGCCTAACAATGGCGGTGGTGGCTACTAGTGGTAGTGGTGTTTGGCAGCTATGGTGATGGTTAGCGGCAGTGGTGATGGTGGAAGAAGGGTGGGTTGTTATGGTGTAAGTTGGGGAGAGAGGAGATTTGAGTGCGTTTATATATTTAATTGAGATCTTTATCACTACCCATTGCAAATATTACGTTTTGTAAATTAAATAATTTTCCACTAAATTGCACGTGTTTACATAGAACGCACGTGCTACCTACTAGCAACACAACAATGATCAAAGGCGATACAAGAAATACTCACTTCTCCAGTTGCTTAACTTCTTCACGGTGTATCGTTTGACAGTAATTAAAATCTTGCACTGCAAATTTATGGGTGTCTCTATTGTCAATATTTGAACACCTGCAGTGGAATGAGAGGAGTGTAAAATGCCTTAGAAATTAAGAATATTTATTCGAATAAACAACTAATTTATTAAATAATCAAAAAATATATTTTGACTTCCCTCGCATAAATTATGCAATTTTAAACTCGTATTAATTCCATTACTTCATGTGATGGAAACAACTTTGTCTATATCATGAAGTAACAAGAATAATAAGTTCTAATCTACAATCCACATAGATCTAACCAATAAGAATAACTCAAATTAATCTCAAGGTGATAAATGAATATCTTCCAAATATCTCTTACCAAATAGTGGAAATAAGGGCTAATGACATGAAAGGGCAGCGTACTTTAAAATAAACTTTTAAGTAACGAGAGTTAGCAATTAATTCTCGGAAATGGTCTAATAGACAAGGTGTTGAAAATACGACAAAATAATGATCGAGTTTGATTTCTCCTGGTTAGATAAATGGAGAGATCATCGATATCGAATTATTGAAGAAGATGGATTAAACTGGAGACTCAATTGGTACATACTACAAACAAATAATACGCATAACAAACAAGAATTAAGGTCGTTACCTATAAGAGGTTTTCAACATTCGAATGCGATTTGGGTCGTATAGCTCTATATTGCTTCTGTGCACAAGTCGGTCTACATTGTGAATAGAGTACTCCAAACCATACTCCACCTACAATTATATATATAGTATATCAATTAGGAAAGAGAAGCAAGAGTAATAGCAGAGCAAATCAAGCAACTACTACCTCTTTGCGTAAACTATGATCAGTAATCTCTTGCTTCGCTAACTTGTCTTCAAGGAGAGCAGTTGTCCACTTATCTATGCTTTCAAGAACGGGTTCGTGTTCATATATTTTTATTTTAGAAGCCCTATATAACTCAAGAAATGTCTCGGTATTCCTAAATTGTAGGCTTGTTGTGTTCATGAAGTGTTCTTGATCAACAAAATCTACCAATGCATCTGCACATGTCTCAAGTTAATTCAAGTGTAACACACACGCACACACACACACACACACACACATATATATATACATAACTCCATGGAAAAGAATTAGTAGATAGGAACCTGATGAGATTTCGTATCCATGCATTCTTAGTAGTCGAAATGCCATGGCAAGACAAGCAACATCCAGAAATAGATCTTCACCCTGCTCTTGCCAATGCCTATATATTTATCTCCCAATGTTTGAGTATTCCACTCTAACTACAACCTCATTAATAACAGGAAACATACAGAACGCGAATAAAGTATATTTTGTCTTCAATTTATGTATCAGAATAATCAATTTAAATCACATAATCCAATTTATGCATCGCGATGCACTAATTCAGCATCGAATATGCATCAATTGATATATCGTGCTGCAAATCATAATGAACCAAACATTCATGTCACTTTATTCCAGTACACAATCAACAAAATGAATCAAAATTAATGCATCTTTTTTTTTGCATCTCAAATCAAATTCGATGCATCACGATTTACAAATGATGCATTACGATTCAAAATTGATGCATCCAGATTCAAAAAGTGTGTCCAACAGTGAACAAATTCCTATTTAGGCACTTCATCAAGCAGTTTATATGCATTAACACAAAAGTAAATCTATTTTGAATCGCATACACAAACAGGATGAAGAAGGAGCAGAACAACAACAAGAGATGAATAAGTAAGAGATGAGAGATTAGGGTTGGTGAAGACACAGTTAAGTAGTAACTATTGCTTTTCTTCACCGCCCAACTTCTCACTCTCTTTCCTCTTCATCCATAGCCACCATGTTTTTTTTTTAATTTTTGTGCCGACAACAAGGTTCTAAAAATCGTTAGGCGGCCGTTAGGCGGCACACTAGGGCCTAGCGCCTAGGGGACTAGTCGGGGCGTAATCGGGGCCTAGGCGGGGCCTAGAATTAAGGCATAATTACCTTTTTTTGATAATTTACATCAAAGATCAAACACATTGACTACAAATTTAATTTTTTTTATGTTTGTCATTTTATCAAACACTTGTCTATATTTGTAAAATGAATAAAAATATACAAACCTACATTTAATCTCAATTCTCAACAACCCCAAAGTAATAAACCAGCCAAGTTTAGAACTAAACACAAAAAAAATATTACTCCACCTACCTACTACCCCTACAACCCACAATCTAACATATCTTCCCTAATCCCTTCTCATTCTAAATTATGAGTTTCGAGACAGTCACCTTCTTCTTCTTCTTTTTTTCTTCTTCTTTCTTCTATCTATCTGGCAGACCGGCAACGTATAGTAAGCACCGACTTGGTCGATTAGGCGACGACTAAGAAAGTTGCGGCAGTAGAGAGGGGCCTAGCACCTAGGCGGGGCCTAAGCGGAGCTAGGCGGGGAGTTTTAGAACACTGGCCGACAAAGGAGAAGAATAAGAAATTTACATTGTTTTTGTGTTTGGGGGTTTTTTTGGTTTTTTTTTTGATAGGTAAGTGCCCTTGTTGGTATGAGGATTGAAACAATTTAGTGAATGGTGACTTTTTTTCTTTTTATCTGTATTTTTTACCATTTTTTTAATGTTGTGTTGATTTTTCTTTGTCGATTCATTTAAATTATGAAGTTATTTTCTTCAATTTAGGATTTACATTTCTCTGTTTGGGGTTCTGGTTGCATTTTCTTGAATAACAATTCCTGCTCTGTTATGCACAACAGAAGATTAGTAAACAAATTTAAAAAGTATAATAGGATCAATCACAAAGAAGAGAGAGATTGGGGCTAACGGACTATCGAAATTTAATTAGAGATACACTTAAAAACGTTCTATGGATACAACTATTTATATGGATACAATAGAAACCCTAAAACCCTTAAAAGGATAAAAAACAGACAAAATAGCAACAGACCTAAAAACGGGGCTGAGTGGTCGCTCAGTCCAAAGCCTGGGCGACCGCACAAAAAGTAGTAGCACGGCTCGATGTAATCTTTACTGAGCGATCGCCCAAGCCCAAAAGTTGCTATTCTCTTGTCCAAAACACGAATAGTCCGTATCGCAGTGGGCATAGCCCCCCTTACCCCCCCCCCTCTTTGAGGTCTAATCAACTCTTACTAACTGCCCTAGCCAGTTACCTCTGAGGGGACTAGCCTGTTGCCTGGTTAATCGAGTCATTCCATTCTCAACAATCTCCACCTTCGCAAGTATTCACCCAACCCTTTAGAAGACAAAGAACACGAACCCGAAACCACCTTGAGCACTTGTAGAACTGGACTTCCTACATCTCTAACAGCTAGCGATGTACAACAAATCCATGCAATGCTTGAACTTGTCAGTTACAACTAGCTTCGTCAACATGTCTGCAGCATTATCTGTGGTGTGAATCTTCTCGAGCAGAATATCCCCATTATCAATCAACTCACGAATCTTGTGAAACCTAACATCGATGTGCTTCGTCCTTGAGTGATAAATCTGATTTTTTGCTAAGTAGATTGCACTTTGACTGTCACAATGCAACAGAACTCGACCTTGCTGAACACCAGACTCCTTGACTAAGCCCTTAAGCCATAGGGCTTCCTTTGCAGCTTCAATAGCTGCCATGTATTCCGCCTCGATCGTAGACAATGCAATAATGACCTGAAGTATAGCTCTCCAACATATAGGTCCACCTTCTAGGGTAAACACATAATCTGTGGTAGATCTCCTAGGATCATTATCGCCTGCATAATCTGAATCAACATACCCTACGACTAAAAGCCCCACACTCTGCCTCTCAAACATAATACCATAGTCCACAGTGCCCTTCAAATATCTAAAAATCCACTTGACTGCTTCCCAATGCTGTCTGCCTGGACTAGCCATATACTTGTTTACCACACTGATTTTTTGTGCCAAATCTGGTCAAGTACATACCATGGCATACATGAGACATCCCACTGCGCTTGCATAGGGAACCTTTGACATGTGGTTAGTTTCTTCAACTATAGTTGAGGAATCTGAGGTAGATAAACTGAAGTGATTCGCCGACGGTGTTGTCACTGGTTTTGCATCTTCCATGTTAAACCTCTTTAACACCTTCTGAACATAGCTGGCTTGAGACAACCACAATCTTCTATATTTTCTGTCTCGACGAATCTCCATACAAAGAATCTTCTTAGCAGCCCCCAAATCCTTCATGTCAAATTCCTTACATAACAAGGTTTTTAATTTCTTGACCTCATTAACACTTCTACTAGCAATAAGCATATCATCCACATAGAAACAGAAAAATAATAGAGCCATCATCAAGGCTTCTCACATACACGCATCAATCATACTCACACATCTTATAGCCAATACTAACCATAAAAGTGTGAAATGATTACACGCTCGTGGAGACCGCTTTTAGCCCATAAAGTGACTTCTTCGCTATTAAACTAAATGATCCTCGCCCAGATGATCAACCTGTCGCTCCATGAAGATCTATTCTTCTAACTCACCGTGTAGAAAAGCAGTCTTCACATTCATCTCCTCCAACACCATATCATAGAATGCTACAAGTCTCAACACAATTCTGATCGAAGGCAAGATGCACCATTACCCATAGTAACTACTCTAGAATTAATTGACATGTAGGTGTCATACCAATCACGATTGGACGTTACATGAAACGAACATGCTGAATCCAGAATCCAAAAATCTGCAGGATGGTCTACTGTTGATGAAATTGAGAGCATATCACCATCTTCATCTGAACCATCCATAACTACATTAGCTGACTTCGACGAGCCAACACCATTATTGCCCTTTTCCGGACAATCCTACCTCTTGTGCCCCTTCTGCCCACACTTGTAGCAGTTTCCCTTGTACTTCTTCCTTGACTACGACTGGGAATTCTGATAATTCATTGGGTTGTCTCTGGATTGTGTCCTCCCATGATCCTTGCTCTCCTTCACTAACAACCCTTCTCCTAGCGGTTCATCAACAATTGTTTTCTTTCGTTGATGAAAAATTAAGAGAGCCTCTGTAACAGGTCCCAACTTAAGAGTATCTTTCCCTCACGTCAACGTAGTTACAATATTTTCATACGTTGTGGAAGACGACAACGAGTTTAGTAGCATCAACGCCTTGTCTTCCTCCTCAAACGTCACCTCCACCCGTAGCAAATCATTGATTCTTTGCGTAAATGTGTTTATATGAGCGTTGAGATCAACCCCTTCTACCATCTTATGCCCATATAAGCTTTGCTTGAGATGTAGTTTATTTGACAAGGATTTTGACATATATTTTGACTCTAAAATTTCTCATACCTGTGTATCCAACCCTTCATCAATTACAGGATACACAAATTCGTCTGCAAGACACGAACGAATTGTTGAGACAGCCCTCCATTGGAGTTTCTTCCAATCATCCTCCTTTACATCTTCAGGTCTAGTTTTGTTCCGAAGAACCTTCCCTAAACCACTCGCACTAAGGCATCCTTAACCCTTCTTGGCACAAAGCGAAATTCCCCGTTCCATCGAACTTCTGAACTTCTTGTTTGGAAGAAGAGAAACCTGATCCTAAAGCAGACATGTTGACCTATGCTCTGATACCAGTTGTTGTGCGCAGTGGAAGACTAACAAACAAATTTAAAAAGTATAATAAGATCAATTATAAAGAAGAGAGAGATTGGGGCCAACGGATTATCTAAAAACGTGGCTGAGCGGTCACTCAGTCCAAAGCCTAGGCGACCGCGCAAAAAGCAGTAACACGGCTCGAAGTAATCTTTATTGAGCGATCGTCCAGTCAAAACGCTAAACGATCGGCCAAGCCCAAAAGTTGCTATTCTCTTGTCCAAAACACGAATAGTCCGTACCACAGGGGGCTACACCCCCCGCACCCCCCTTTGAGGTCCAATCAAGTCCTACTACCTGCCCCAGCTAGTTCCCTAGTGGAGGATTGAGAATCCGGGGTAGATATTGAGATGGGGCAGCATGACCCTGCCAACGAAAAAAACCTTTCCAAGTTCTTTGAAGAGGTTGCTGCAGTCAAAGCTGGTATAATAGAGATTACTAATTTGCTTCTTGATCTTCAAGATCTTGTCCACTCATAGCGCTAAAAATCTTCGGTGGCTTAGTGAAGAAATGCATGCTAAGAATTTTACAACTATGAGTATTTCCATTCCTTTGTGAACAAATGCATGCTAACTTTTGGACCCAATTTTTTAATGACAAGAACCATGGGCTTTATAAGAAGATGACCACTTTTTGACATTAGTACCTGAATATTTCATCAAGAATATTTTCTATCTCATATTGAAAATATCGATGAATCCCCAACTTCTCGAGATTATTGACCATGCAGAGACGAGCATGTAAATCATTTGGAAAAGTTGGAACTGTAAAAAAATTGAAATCGAGTTAACATCAGTATTTAAAAAATCCGAGAATAATTAGCTATATTAAAGATTCACTGCAAAAAAAAGAAAAAAAAAAAAGAAAGAGTATTGCCTGCATTTCCGTATGTGCTCAAGAGGGAATGTAAATACTCAAAACTTTTATCATCATGAAGATGAATTAGTGCAGCTGCGGTTGATGCTGGTGAATTGCAAAGTGATCCATTACTTCGCTGGTGCTTGATCATGTCTTCCCAAACATGAGATTTATCCAATCCTTCAGCAACATATGCAAGACAAGCTCTGTTTCCCATGATCAAGCTGTTTCAGTGGTTTGGCTTTTAGAAAATCTTAAATTAATTGGTTAATCATAAGAAAAGGAAGGTACATGATGGAAAACCAATGTGCATAGCAATGGAAAAACTAACCTTTCTATTTCTAGATCTCGATTGCGGAGCATTTGAGTTGTCAAAAATGAATCTAAAGGCAAATTCAAACCTAGTTCTTTGGCCTGACTGATCATGCTTGGAAAAATTAGATCGAATCCCACTGGAGTAGGTTGAAGGTTGTTGCTGCAAGTCATACTGTTTGATCCAAGAAAATCAAGGCCTATGTGGAGACCAACAATGACTTATTAGCAGTTGTAGATCCAAGAAAACTAACCTAAGCCAGAAAAGCATTAATAATCACAACATATATTCTTTACATTCCAAAAAAGAAAATTTTAGTTTCTTTTAATGAGCCAATTTTTTTTTAATATTAAACTTTTACTTATAACACGGGAATTCTATTTTTGAATTGTTTTTTTTGTTTGGCTATTTTTTACTACAGCACATATGAAATGGACTATATATTACTAAAACGAGAATATTTCTGAATTAAATATTTCAAGTTCTATCTTCAATGCGGGAACGAATCAGTTGAAAATAATAGTACCAAATATTTTGAAAAGTAATAGCAAAAAATAGCAAAAGTAACGAAATAAATTAAACATAACAAGATTATACGTAGTTTAATCCACTCCAAAACAAATAGCAAATTCAATTCACAATAAACGATAAAAAATTTACAATAGACAATTTTCAATGTAATTACCCTTCCTTGGAATATACTCTCTCTCTCCCAAAATTATTGTCATGATTTTCTTTTTCGTATGTCTCAAAAAATTTGCTTTGTTTGAAACTTTCTTTTTTAGATCAATACTTTTGCAACTTTATCATTACATTTTTATCATACTTTAATTACGGGCCACATACAGATGAGCCTTAAAAACTACTCATCAAACTAATATTACTAATCAAGTCTATTGTGTTTTCTTAATCTGCGTATGGGGTCAAACCAAACAATAATTTTAGGACGGAGGTAGTAGTTACAAGGTTTGATACTATTCCCTATAGTACTATATCTCTCACAACCCAAAATAGCCACACATCATTTTGTCTAGCATCGCCAAGATTTCGAGACCCTCGATCACTTATGAGGGACCCAAGATCTCCTAGAAAAGTTTTAGGATGAATGATTAGCGACCCAACGCCTTCGAGATGACGCGAACCTTAGAATTGTGAATGACGCCACAATTGGGATGATTCTCCAACTGATAAGTCGAATTCAATTATAAACAACGAATCCACGATGTTTATAATCCAAACTTCCAATCCAGGACACTCAAATAAGAACACAATTTTCTAACCAGAAAATCAACTCAATTTTATCAATCAAAATTCTGCTCCCAAACAACGTTTAATAATGCCTTTATATAGGCTTACAAAATAAATCATAATTCTTGTAGAAAAGAAAACTAAAGAAAAGGAAACTCTTAAAACCTAAACTTTAGGAACAAGAAACCTAAATAAAAGGAAACTAAAACCCTAAAAATACCCAAACAGTAAAACAGTAAAGCCAAAAAAACCGGCAGCTTTTTTCTGGAGACCTTGCGGTCGCAAGCCTATGGCCACCTTGCGGCCGCAAGCTCCACAGTGTCTCCAATTTTGCTTCTGGTCAGGATCATATCATACTCCTCCTCTTGAAAAGGATTTGCCCTCAAATCCGCTCTTGGTTGGTCATTAAAGTGTCATTTGATTCGAACTTGAGACCCATACCGTGGTCCATTATTCCAACCCTTTTTCCCTGAATCAAACACCTCATCGTCCTGAACACTTAACAAAACTTTCTTACCCTTACTCTCAACTAGCATCCTCCTTTGGTCTTCATGCACTTGGCTTGGCGTTAGTGGTACGAGTGTGATTGGCTTATGATATAACATGAAGGAATATTTGTTGGTGAATCCATCATGTTTCACTGGACGATCATATTGCCATGGCCTTCCAAGTAATAAATGGTTTGCATTCATAGGAACCACATCACATAAGACTTCGTCCTCGTAGACTCCGATACGAAATGTTACAAGCACTTGTTTCTCCACCTTCATTTCTCCACAATCATTCAACCATTGGAGCTTGTAAGGTTGGGGATGCTTTGATGTCGACAAACCCAACTTTTCCACCATGAGAGTGCTAGCGAGATTGGTACAACTACCTCCATCAATAATCACACTACCAACCTTGTCTTTGATGCGACACCGTATGTGAAAGAGGTTATCACGTTGATCATATTTTTTCTCCTTAGTTTGCATATTCAACACACGACGAGAAACCAAAGCCTTTAGATTTATAAAGTCCCCCTCGGCTTTAATGTCTTCATGTTCATCATCTTCTTCTTCTACCACCTCATTGCCACGTACCACCATAACCCGTTGATTGGCACACTCACGCGCCAAGTGTCCCCACCCTTTGCACTTGAAACATTGCACTTCCTTAGACTTCAACCTGGGATTTTCAGCTTTCCCTTGGGACTCTTGCGAAATCATAGCCACTTTTGCTTCGGACTCAACCTTGCTTACGATCTTATCTTGTTGTTGCATCGGAGTCGAACTACTTGGACGAGTGGTACTTCTCCTCTTTTGTTGTTACTCTATCTTGACTGCCATGTGCACCATTTCACCCAAGTCCTCATATTGGTGTAAATCAACAATATTTGCAATATTATGATTCAAACCTGCCAGAAATCTTGTTATTGTTACTTTGGCATCTTCACCCAAATGGGCCCTAGCAGTCAACATCTCCATCTCCTTATAGTCTTCAACACTTTTCGAACCCTGTGTCAACTTCTGCAATTTATGTAGAACACCCCTATAATAGTGGTTAGGAACAAATCGATGACGCACAAGACGCTTCATTTCTTCCCATGTAATAACCGCAGGCATCCCAATTCTTCTCCTATCAGCTATCATTTGATCCCACCAGATACTAGCATAGTCCACGAACTCGGCTGCAACTAATTTGACTTTCCACAATTCAATATAGGTATAACAATCAAATACTTTCTCGATTTTTCTTTCCCAATCAAAATACTCATCTGGATCACTTGACCCCTTAAAAACAGGAATCTTTAACTTAATTGTTCCCCAATTATTTTCCTCTCTCCTTGGAATCTCTCGCCTTCCTCTACCATGATTTTCTCCCAAACCAAGCTCATTAAATTATTCATCTAATTGGTTACCTCTTTGAGCTCTACATTCCCTAGGTTCCTCCCTTCGCCTATCCTCCTCAAGTCTATCAAATCTCTCATCTATTTGAGCAAACTTAACCTTAACATCTTCCACGTGAGCGAGCATCGCCTCCATAAATTGTGTCGGATTAACAAAAGGGACCCCTTTAGCTGGAGTTTCGTCGGTCATGGTGATAGTTGGTGATTCTCTCCCTTACGTGTATGCACTCAAGATCACAATTTAAAATAACAAACCCTAGAACAATTAGGATTTCAAAAATTGAAAAACAACACGATTAAACAAGGATTGATGATCCAAGTTCACGACAACTAAAAGGATAATAAAATCACAAGAACATTTTTTTTTTAATAAGACGTGAACAGTACCCATGAACAGTACCCGTGAACAGTAACCGATTTTTTTTAAATATGCGATCACGAACCCTAGCGGAAATTAGGTTTTAACAACTAGAACGATAATACGCAAAATTTAAGATAGAATGGAATCACCGTAACTAGGATTGCTCTGATACCAAATGATGAGGGACCCAAGATCTCCTAGAAAGGTTTTAGGATGAATGACTCTGCGACCTAACGCCTTCGAGATGGCGCGAACCTTGGAATTGTGAATGGCACCACAATTGGGATGATTCTCCAACGGATAAGTCGAATTCAATTATAAACAACGAATCCACGATGTTTATAATCCGAGCTTCCAATCCAGGACACTCAAATAAGAACACAATTTTCTAACCAGAAAATCAACTCAATTTTATCATTCAAAATTCTGCTCCCAAACAACGTTTAATAATGCCTTTATATAGGCTTACAAAATAAATCATAATTCTTGTAGGAAAAGAAAACTAAATAAAAGGAAACTCTTAAAACCTAAACTTTAGGAACAAGAAACCTAAATAAAAGGAAACTAAAACCCTAAAAATACCCAAACAGTAAAACCAAAAAAACAACAACTTTTTTCTGGAGACCTTGCGGTCGCAAGTCTATGGCCACCTTGCGGCCGCAAGGTCCACAGTGTCTCTAATTTTGCTTCTGGTCAGGATCATATCAATCACCAATTATGTCCTCGTCCATCTCTTCTCTATGTGTGTTTTACCCTCGGAATGTCCCTTTGTCTCGAACACATGACCTTTAAATAGGTCATGGTCACCTTGATTAAACCTAATCTAATTGATTAAGATTAACAATCCTAAATTAAGTTTGGATAACCAAGCTCACTATTCTTTATTGTTAGGAATTGGAGGCCCAAATTGTGGGCAGCCTTCTAACTTATTTGTGAGCCCATTGTGAAGCTTGGGCCATCTCTTGTGCAGCCCATTTTTACTGAGTGCAAAAAGACGAAAGACAGCTCTCTTGTTGCCTACCCCTGTGCCCTACCTTGGTTGGTATTTATTAAGCTCCTTGCGTCATTTTGCTTGTGAGAAGAAATCCAACAGCAGCCGCATTCATATATTCTTTCTCTCTCTCCTCTACCCAATTCAGTCCCTCTTAGATCTAGGTTGGATATACCCCTCCGTCACTTAATCCCTTGGTGAGATTATGAGTGTGAGAGAGACCTAGATATTTCCATTCTTTGTGAGTGTAGCTGTGAGGGCAGAACTTTTTCTTGCCATTCTTTGTGAGTGCTTTTGTGAGTCAATGAACTGAGAGAGCTTGGGTTGGGTCACGAGTCATTGGGGTTTAGTGAGTTGTCTTCTCTGGTTGTCTTCTCCGTTACCGTTGCCGAAGATAGGTGGTCGAGCTTGTTCGTTTTGTGGCTCTAACCTTGGGGTTGACAATAGGCTGGTTCTTTGGGCTCTTGGTGGACAATGGCTGATGAAAAGGTGTCTGAGCCGAGGAGAGTGTAGCCGAGGTCTTTGTGACTGATTACGGCAGCTGTGTTTTGGAACACAACGATTACACACTCTCTTTCATTGCCCCTTTGAGATCTGTTAGCTTACTGCTTAACCCTGTTGTCTTGTGCAGATTTTGTTGGCTGGGCAAAAAGATCTTTTAGCCTTTTTCCCCCTAGTATAGGATATCTATTATCCCCCACCGCCATTTGTAATCGTGTGTGTGTGTGTGTTAGTTTCTAGAGTATCTGTATTGGCTAGGTTATTAATATTATTGTCTGTAATATTGTTAATCTTGTCCCGACTCTGTGTACGAGTTCTTCTGACTGGAATCGTGGAACAAATCCACAACATTTATATTGATAGGAAACCCACATAAATAGCAACTCCAAATTTGAGACTTATTTTAACAAATGTTCACAATGACTCAAATTTAAACAATATATTATCAATTTGTTACTCTTACGTCATGCACCCAATCATGGGTGCCTAGAATTGATCTCGAACATGAGTTCAAACGACCCTTGAACTTGCTCCATTAAGCTTTACACATGTGAACATCACTTTAAAACATATAGTGTGAGTTCCACCTTGAATGACACTCTCTTGAAGTAAATACAAGTTGCTCTTTAGTTTCCATCCATGAGAAAACAGTACTACGAAAGATTTTCATATTTTCATCACAAACTTTCTTATTTCAACCTTTCATTTTCAAGGAATCCAATGAAATCATACGCCTCCTAAATTTGGGAACATGACGAACTTCAATTAGGGTTTTCACTCCATCTTGAGTCTTAAATATTTTAATTGTTCCAAGACCTTCAATTTTACATGAAGAATCATCTGCTAAAAATACCTTACCACTTGCACTTTTGTAAGTTACTAGTAAGGTTCACGTGCATTGCAGGTAGTGTTAATGATTTTTTAAAAGTGATTTGTTAGTTCCTTCATTTTTTTGTTGACTTTTAATTATTAGATTTTTGTGTATTTTAATCTTTACAGTTTTTTACTTATAAATTATGTTGTGTGTTTATGATTTCTGAAACTTTGTTTTTCAATCATTTATAATGTATGTTTTTAGTCATTTTATATCAACTTATCCTACACATTTGTATTTTTTGTTGGTTATTTTTAAATCTCTTTTTTTAGAACCAAACATGAATTCATTCATTTTTATCAGTGTGTAAATTGAAAACAATTCAAACTTACAATCTTAGATAAGTACATTGTTATTATAGACTTTGTTTATGTCGTTTCTAGAATTTATGACTCTTTTTAAAAAAAAAAATATTGTGTTGTAGAATCAAACTCTCAATCCCAAAGTATATATATAGTTACACCAAAAAAATACAAAGTATCTATGAAGTCCCACTTTGCCACACCCAACCTAAGGTATGTGTCAATTTCATACCATTTTATAACTTTTTTCTAGTTTACCCCCTAGCCACGACGAAGGTTACCAATTTTACATTAAGGTGCACATGATATTTCACGTGTAGAGCATTTTGATCATTTTCTGGCAATGTTTTCTCTGCTTTTATTACCTAAAGAGAAACTTCTTTTTCTTCTTCTTCAACAACTCTTTCTCTGCTTCTTCTCCATCAATGACCACTTATGTAAATTTTAATTGAGATAAAACTCAAGAGTGTATGAATCTTTTATTCAAAATTTTATATTGAAAAATAAATAAAAATTGAACGGAATCATATCAGATATCAGAGAGATATAACTGAAGATCAGATAATCACAATCAGGTGTCAAGGCCGCCATGAATAAGAACCCACAAAAAATTAAAGCTGTCACAGCCCCCGACATTTATCCCTCTCATTCTCTCATCTCCTGCTGCAATCCCATCTTCGACTCCACTGTAATAGCCGCCATCTCCAGCCCTACCATATATAGAAGCCACCATCTCCAACCTAAACCATTCCCACTCTAGTCACTCTTATCACAACTCTGGTGCCTACCTCTTTCGATTTTAGCCAAATTTCATCTCTGATCTCCCTCATTTTGTCCCCTTCAAAAGTCGCGCCTGAAGTAGCAATCAGATGCTACAAAGTATACTTACTAAAAACCCTTATAAAAACATGGGATTAACAGAAAACCAATAACACATATCGACGAATTCATCAAAAGGATATACGGGCATAAATTAAGTGAAATGGTAAGGGGTTTTATTGAAATATTCTTCAATTTTGCTGGAGAAAATTGGGCATACGACCGGCTTGCATATGGCTTAAAAAAAGTATCGAAATTGAGAAGATGTTGAAGAAACTATGGTTCTAGATGATTTCGACCTCAGAGCAACTATCATGGTGGTCGGGTTGGATTATTTAAAGAATTATGCGAGAAAAAGTTAAGTTAAGTTAAGTCATGTAAGAGGATGAAAGGGGGTTGGGTTTCATCGGAGAAGGTGAGTGGATCCAATTTCATACAAGAAATCGGAGATGGGACGGGTATATGGGTAAAAGTTTTTCATCTTTTGTTTACGTACTTTGGAGGAATTAAAAATAACAGGAGGAGAAGAGATCAAGTTGGATCTGAACATTAGCCAGACGAGACTGTGCACGCATCGTTAATATGCCCCTACAAGATGGACGGTCGAGTAGAGAGTCCAATCTTGGAAAGCAGTGTATCGAACTGAGAACGAGGCAGTGGTTTGGTAAGAAAATCAGCAAGTTGATCCCCGGTTGGAACGTATGTGACGCGAAGAGAGCCGGACTTAACATGTCCACTAACAAAATGAAACGAGAGAGCGAGATGCTTCATACGAGAGTGAAAGACTAGATTCGCACTAAGGTATGTAGTGCCTAGGTTGTCACAATAGATCACTGGTGGGGAAACAGACATGATGCCAAGTTCAGACAGTAGGTTGCATACCCACAATAGTTCGGCTACTATTGAGGTAATGACCTTGTATTTTGCCTCAATTGAAGAAAGAGTAATGGATTTTTGTTTCTTGGAGCTCCATGTAATGGGAGTACCACCGAGGAAAACTATGTAGCTTGTAGTGGAAGTATAGTTGTCCTTGTCACCGGCCCAATCCGAATAAGAAAAAGCATGTAGAGAGTGAGAGTGTTGTCTGAAAATTGTGAAGCCTTTGTCAAGAGTTCCACTGAACTAGCGAAGCACCCATTTTAAAGCTTCCAAGTGAGTAGTCCGAGGTTGATGCATGAATTGCGATAAACGATTTACCACAAAAGAGACATCCAGCTGAGTCAATGTAAGATATTGGAGGGTTCCAACTGCAGCTCTGTATGATGTAGGAGAATCTAGGAGAGTACTAGATTGCAAAGTCAAGGAGTGATCAACCTCCATGGGAGTCGGAGCTGGTTTGGTGTGGAGCATGTTCATTCACTCAAGAATCTCAACAAGGTATTGCTTTTGAGTGAGAAAGAGACCTTGAGTTATCTAGTGAAATAGTTGAGGACTTTACTTTCTTTGTGCACCATGAGTTATCCTATATTTTTTTTTTGTGATTATTCAGGCCTCGTTTATCAATAAAATTGCTTACCTTCAATTTTGTTGTTCTTATATACATCAGCGATGTTTGTGCAAACAATGCATCATAGCTATTTTGGGGTCAAACTGAGCAAACACGAAGTCTTGGTGGCTGGATGATTTTGTGAATTCCCTGAATTTCCACGTGACTTTCTCCTTTCATTCCGGTTAAAAAGTTCACGTTCGGAAGTCAAAACTTTTATGGGGATAAAATTTATTTGCCATAAATATCCTTAATTTGGGACTTAAAGCAGTTTCCATAAATTTGAGTCTTCTACGAAGGATAAATTTGGAAACTCAAAATATTAATCAGCTAATCTTTTGATATAGGAATTTTAAGTGGAATGTTCCCAACTAGAAAATAGGCTCTTTTAAGTAGAAAATTGGTGCACTACTTTTTCCACTTTGTATACGGTCCTCAATTTCCTAGTGACTTTCTCCTTCCTGGAGTAAGTTTTTTTGGGGATTTGCTGTAAATATCCTTAGTTTATGACCTAAAGTAGTTTCCTTAATTTTGAGTCCTCTACTGAGGATTATTTGGAAACTCAAAATATTAATCAGCTAACCTTTTCAAATAGGACTTTTAAGTGGACTGC
The DNA here is from genome assembly GCA_013146195.2 of Codonopsis lanceolata. Lineage (NCBI taxonomy): Eukaryota > Viridiplantae > Streptophyta > Magnoliopsida > Asterales > Campanulaceae > Codonopsis > Codonopsis lanceolata. The sequence continues at coordinate 5,016,702 of CM028378.1, forward strand.
TCCCAACTAGAAAATAGTCTCTTTTAGAAAAATGGAAGGAGTAGAAAATTGGAGTACATTACAGTGCAGTAGTGCACTTCTTTTTTCTCTTGGTATACTTCAATTGGAGCTGCATGACTCCACTTCAACCTAATCTTGAATCAAGGCCCTTGTAGTAAGTTACCATCAGTTACATATTAATTTCATGATTTCAGGTTCATGCAGTGTTAATAGCGCAGTACCTGTTAAATTTTGGCTACAATCATTTGTAGTAAGTCAACCTAATCTACTTTCTCTTGGATTAGGTCTAACCTTTGGTTTACTATGTACTTTGGCCAGCGTCAATAGAAAAATTGCCTTCATTGATTTTAAAGAGCCTATAGTAAACTTGGATCAGACACCCTATTTGTACCACCAAAGGACACCTAATTAGGCCGAAGCTTATGTGATCGATAGTTTTCACCCCAATCTCCAGTTAGGGTGGGTAGGATATTAACTCGCTCGTGAAGATGGTTCAAAAGTCCATTTGTAACCGCTAGTAGCTGTTTATGTTCCCTTAACAGGTTGGTAAGATAATAGTGACACTTCTTTGTCGGCCATTTCGGGAAGACCTGGGTGGCCAACATCAAATGATTGTAGCCAAGTAAACTCTGCGCTATTAATTATTTTTAGCAGTACCTGTTAAATTTTGGTGCTTGAGGTAAATGTGACCCCTAGTTGGAAACAAATCGTTTACTTATCAAAAAAAAGAAGGTAAATGTGACCCCTTGTTGGTTCCAATCCCCATACCAACAAGGGGTCACATTTACCTATCAAAAAAAACAAGTAGCAAACTACACAAAATTTAGGGAGCATTGATGTCCCCATTCCAACTACTGAACAAGTACATTCGCTAGTGACAATGGCAGGAAATTTTGTTTAGAGGTCCAAAAATGAATCAGTGATCAAATAATATTTATTCAAGAAAGTGGCAAAATCTTACAGCAGGACTTACAAAAAACAAATGTTACTTGCATAACCGAGAATTTAGTCTGATGCCTCACAAAAATCACCAAGGAACTTCATGCAACCTTTGTTCTTTCCTCTCAGGAATGTGCTTTCTAACATCTCTCTATTTCTCTCTCTCTCTCTCTCTCTCTCTCTTTAATATCTATCGATTTGTTGTGGTAAAATGGTTATACATGCTATAATCATTGTCTAGCTACCATCTGTTTCTGCTTGAGATTACTATATTTTAATCCTTTGTTTTCACTCACTACAGCAGTTACCCTCTTCAAACCCACAATATCTAATACTATTGTCCTTACTGGGCTTAGTGGAAGCCGGAAAACCGTTCTCTTTTACCAGGTAAGACCTCAAAACAAAGTGCCCCCTTGGCTAGTTGGTTCTCGTCAATTTACCATATTTATATTATATCAGGTACTTGAGTGCATGATTGTTAGTCAAATGCCAGTGGTAAAAAGTGTCCACTATTACATTATTTTAGTAAATATTTTCAAGGAAATGAAACTGGGCTGAGTTTCCATCACTTTATCAAGGGGCCGCATTGAGACCAATATTTGTAAATAAACCAAATACTGCTTCATCCTTTATATTATTTATTCCTTAATAGAGAAAAAACCCATATGAAGGAGTAAAGTAATTCTGAAATTGAGGACAAGATGAAAAAATAGAAAATAAATAAAGCAAAGAGACATAAAAGTTTATGGAGAACAACCCTTTGTTTGCTATGAATATTAAAGATGAGACTATGCCCTTAAGTGCACCCTAAGAAAAAGGCCGAAAAAAATTAGGGAAATCTATTGTGTTCTGGAAGGTTAATGTATTGACGTAAATCCCTTGAGCTAGTAAAAAAAACCCTACCAAACTCTCCATTATCCAAAGGCTGAGAAATGGACCGAAGAGAAGAAGACCTAAATCCAATTCTTTCATTTGACCCCGTAACAATCTATTCATCAAAAAGTCCCAACTAATGTGGTCATAAGCTTTTTCAGTATCCAACTTGCTCAACTTGCACAACTTGCATAACAAACCTGGAACTCCATTTTCCAATCTAGCATCCATAGTTTCATATGCAATAAAATATGTGTCAAGAAAGTTGCAAGTGACTTGAAAGACTACATGCGAATTAGTCTAATCGGAGGAACTCACAAGCTGATCGTTAAAGTGTTCGACTTCAATTGAGAAAGATGATTGGAAAGGTCATTTCGGAGTCTCATTATTTCTGAACCAAGTGAAGCAACCTCTTGTTAGCTCCAAGTCATGTTTTAATCATTCAATTTTAACATGGCATGAGAGAGACAGCAGGAACCAGTGCGTTCGTGAGGGAATCAAATTACATTAAAGTCACCCGGTCACCCCCTAGACGCCATGGAACATTCCACCTCTGTTTAAGAGATTTCAACCCTCCCCCAAAACCTTTCGGGAATCACCCAAACACTGACTATAAATTCCCATAACTAAATGGATCTTGTCTTTTTCCACCTTTAAAAGAAAAGAAACTAAAAAAGTTCCTGTATCCGATCCCATCCTAGTGATAACCCTGCTATCCCACATAACAAAAACTGCTCCTGTTGTCCCTAGAGCCAGTAAGTGCTCCCAATTCGCTGAAAGATTGCGTAAGATATTAGGCGATAACATTTCTCCTTCACAGAGTTCTTTTGTAGGAGGGTGTCAGATTTTTTGATTTTCCGCTGGTTGCAATCGAGGTTCTTGAGGATGCTTTTGAGAGGGGAAGGCAAGGCTTAGTGATTAAGATCAATTATGAGAAAAGTCAATGATAGGGTTAATTGGGATTTTCTTGCAAAGGTCATGCAGGATTGAAGAAGTAGATAATGGGTTGCTTTGAAGTCTTCTTGCTACTTTGTCTTCATGGTTGGGGAGCCTAAATTCTTGGTATTCTGTCTCTGGAAATATTAGACTAATCATTTGTTTTCTCTGTGCTCTTTGGTGGCAGATCTTTTGAGTAGGTTGTTGCCTCAGAGGTGGGTCTTTTGAGGATTGGTTTGTTGGTTGAGTCCATTTAAAATCAACCATTACTATCCTTCAAATATTGAGATGTTTGATTTGAAGATCAATATCGTACTTTAGAATTTTGGTGTCATCAGATTATGTCCACCTCCTTAACTAGCCACCTTACTTTGTTGTCATGTACAGAGTTTTCGTTTTCCTTTATCTTGGGTTCCTTTAGGCTGAAACTCTCTCACTTTTGGGACCCCCTTACTGGAAAGTTGCTTGGCACATAGAGGATTGCAAGGTGGTTGTTTCTTTCCCTAGGTGAATGGGGAAATTACCTTGATTATATCTTGGCTTCGGTTAGGGGTTAGAAATGGGCGAGCCCCTTTGTCTATGGAAGACTTACTGGTTCTGGATTGGAGGGGCTTCGTATCTTCTTTAATAGGAAAGAGGGAAAACCTTGGGATTAGTGGTGTTTTTTCCATTATGGTGCATTTGGACCAAGAGGAATGCAAGGATCTTTGAAAATCCCACAGTTGCTTTTTATCTTTTCTGGGATCAGGTGGTGTTCCTAGCTTCTTTATGGAACAAAGTTGTAGGTCTTTTTAGGGGTTTGCTTTGTTGGATCTAGGAGGCATTGGCGGGTAGCTCTAGTTCTATTTTTATTTTTAAGGTTTAATCTTTGTTTCTTTTGTTTTTTCATAGATGATGATGAGGCTGTTGGGAATGATCCTGAGGAACGTGGAGATTTGGCCCCCTGAAATTCCTCCACAAATCAAACAGGTTTGTTTTAGATTGTTAATGTTGTAACTTCTGAACTGGAGATTGTTCCTCTACATGTCTTTACTTTTATGAATTGGGGGAGTTTCCTCACTACAGAAGCCTTGTTGGACACACACGTCAACGTGTACAGAAGCACGTAATTAGGGTTTCTAGAGCCAGAAGGATTCTGCTTCATGGAAGACCAACTAATGTACCAACTTCCCAACTATGTTTTGATTAGTTATATCAAATCAAGATATGCTTAGAAAAGATTCAATCAAATTAATCATTAGAGGTTTTAATAGTACTTATTTTTAATCTCTTAGTTATGTTTCTATTTAGATATAGACACACATATTAATGTGTGTGTGTGTATAGACTTTTTTTTAAAATATATGGTCGTCTCATCTTGTTTTTGATGTTTAAGGTTGCCGTGTCCTACACCACCTGCTACATCGATACTCAAGACTCGATACATGTCTGTGTCTGTAACTCTAGCTTTCCTTATTCTGTAAGGTATTGTATTGGAGTTTGAAAATATGTTATCTTTAACTTACTTAAGTATCCAAAGTTAACCATTCACCTTCATATTGAGATTTATGGAAAATTGGAAGATGAATTAGCATCCAAATGCAAGGAGGGAAGGGGAGAGAGAAAAAAGAGAAAGCAATTGTCTTTCCTATTTTCACTTAGTAATAAAAAAAAGAGCAAAAATGTGGTAGAAAGCTGTCAATATTAGGCATTTTACTTAGACAACTGATCTGGTAGCTTCCCCAAGCAAGGTCTAGTTACTATACGAACAAGGTGAAGATGGAAGGAAAAAGATTAGGGGGATTCTTGTTAACAGGAGAAAAGGTGTTTCAAACACAATTGTACTAGATCTGTGGAGAAATGGAACGATGAGAAGAATGAGAACAGAAAATGGGGGTGTGGTTAGGTTCAAGGAATTAATAACTTCGAGAAGATGTATAGGATAAAAATCTTTTAGATTCATATTTTTTTTCTACCGAAGTCTTGGCAAGTAAAGAACCTTCTATTTCCTCCATATTCTTGAGAGCAGGTGATGTTGTGACTGTTTCTGCCACACGAGCCTTGCACCCCATGCACATGGGATGTTTTTCCTTCCTAAAGACTTGACTAACTTCTGGATGTAGGAATGCCTCATGAATGCTTTGGCAGCAATTCTGCTCTTTGGATGGTGTATAATTGTAAAATCGAGAACTGGTGTGGATCTTGCCTTTACATCTCTAATTCGGAGCCAACGACCCTAGCAAATATTATTCTTATAATTATTATTGTTATTGTTGTTATTATTATTTCTAGAACTATTATTTTAATAAGGAGATTGTGCAGTTTGGGTTTTTCTTGGATTAGATCTGGGTCGAGCTTAAGATTTAAAAGGCAGATATGTAACAACCAGCGTGTCTAAATATCATAGTACGCTGGATAATATTTTAATAGGTCCTTGGAGTGTGTTTACATTTATTGGCACTTGGCAACTTCACTGCCATGCCGTACTGAAGAACTTGCCCCCCCCTTCTTCATAGAAAATAAATAAACTCAAATCAGAATACAGTCTAACCTATTCAGAACAGGTAATGAAGTAGTGGAATTTGTAGTGGCTTGGATTTGAATTCGGTGACCATTATTTATGCATTTAAGAAAATAATGATTAACTGGTTTTAGAACTTTCAGCTCAGAAAAATTAATTTTAGAATCTCTTGGAGGCCAATGATCCCATGGCTAATCAACTTCAATCTGAGCGGATTTCAGTCTAGAATAAGAATATAAGATGTCGAATCTAGAATCTGGCACGACTATTCTAATGTTACATCACTTAAATAATCTTTAAAAACTGCAAAAATTAAGTCTTAACTCTTAACGAGGCTAAGAGACGAGTTTAACGAATTATCGCCCATCCTCTTGACTCCACTGCTTCTGCTTCTGCATCTGTAATTGCCATACCTCCCATTCTAAAAGTCTCTCTCGGATAGGCCAACTCCGATTAGCTTCTTCTTCTGAAACCATTGAGTTTGTATTTGTGTGTGAACTGAAGATGCATGCATGTGGTTTCATGTTTTTGTGGTCCTGTTAAATGTTAATAACCCGTTTGGAATTTATTTTCATAATTGTGTGTTTTGAATAAGGGTATGCCAATCATGAGTTTGTTTGGAATCAGAGGAACTGATGGATTCTCAATGCTTTACCTTCCTTCTATTGGATTCTCATAGAAATTGGAATAAGGGTATGCCAACCATATTGTTGCCAAGGGAATTATCTCTAGTATTGATCCAAAAACACAAGTGGGAGGTGCAGATTTAGGTCGTAATTGGTGTGAAATACAGGTTCGAGTTCCTATGGAATGGGACGAAGAGTTAATTAGGCAATATAGATTTTTTACAACAATTGGAGATGCGATTGGAGCACCTATAGCTTGGCCTTTATCATTGGTATATTTGTATCATTTAAGTCCATTAATCATAATAATATGTGTGTGTATGTCATTTTTTTTTACTTCTACTAATTTAAATTTATATATTTTGTAGGTATCACCGTTGGATTTTGACTCAATCTAATTGCAACCTCAAAATAGTGCAGATGGAGAACTTCATATATTTGTTGCGATGAAGGACTTATGTTTTATTAGTGTGTTAGATTATTTTTGTTAGTATGATAAAATGACTACGCATGGTTAGTTTTATTTTGATATGCCTAAATTATCAAAATACTTGGTCTAGGATAATGTAATTAAAGTGTTGGTGATTAATTTTATGATACCTTTTTGATGATTATATGTTTTTGTTTTTATACCTTTAACTATTTTTTTTCTTATCTTGTTTATAGATAAAACAACAATATAATGAAATTAAATATATTGAGCAGGTTGATGTTATTGTCCTTTGGGGGCTCTTTTTGATTGCCATAATAATACTACTTGGGGCCTTTTGATGTGCCCCAATAGCAAGTGGTAAAACAGCTTTTATAGATTATATATAGAGGCGTTTTGAAGTGCTTTAATAGCAAACTATAGAACAGCCTCCACATATTGATTGTTGAGACACTTCTAGGTGTCGTCTAAATAGTTCTATTAAGGCATTTGATGGTAGTTGAAACAGTTTGAATTTTCTAAAGCGACACTTGCAAGAGTCGCAATAGTTAACTTTTCATATTTCAAAATGTTTTACGGGGCACTTGTAAATGACACTACAAAAAATCTATTAAGGCTTTTATATGAGCCTCGTAAGGTGGTACCATGTTGAGGCACTTGAAATAGCCTCAATAGTCTATTGATGCTTCGAAACAAGCGACACTTAGTCCAAGTGCCTCAAAGTTCAAAAAACCTCAATAAGGTACCTATTGAGGCACTTTTAAGAGCCTTTTAAGACATAATTTGTTGTAGTGGCGTGAACCTGTGAGCTAAAATTAAAAAAACATGCATCTAATTTTACTTGTAAAATATGTTGTTTGACAGAAAAATGAAACAAGACAGTAATTTTTGGATGGAGAGAGTACTTTAATATCCCTAATACCGAGAGATTGTTGGATAAACTAAAAAAATGTCTATACTATTATAAATATAATGTTTCATCGTCTCTAAATAAGTGTCAGTTTTTGTATAATTTACTTCATTACTATTGACCTTATCATTTTCCCGTATGTATTTCTAGTGTTATGCTTATTTTTTTGGTTTTCCAAAGATGTCTATACTAATAAGTGGTGATAGAAGCTATCCCAACATGTATTTAAACACAGTTTTGCTTCCATATTTATCTCGAACCTAAGACTTTAGGTAAGTTACAACAACCCTTTTACAAGCTGATGTACATACTTGCTGAACATTAAAAACATTAATGTATAAGTGAAACACAAATCATAAAAATCAACTTTCTTAAATCCATTGAAAAACTAAAATGAATACTTGGATGGAGGGAGTACGGTACCTTTTTTAACAAGTTGGTCACCAACCCTCCATTTTTGGAGGGCAAGCACGGAAGCTAGAGTACAAGACAAGGAATCTTTAACAAGTGAAGGATGATTAGGATGAAGGCCCCAAGATCCATTTGGGTGCTGATTCTGCATAACCCAATCCAGGCACTGCGGAAAGCATGGATGGCTTGGTGATTCCCTTGCCGGCACCAACGCCATCCATGCAGTGTCGTAAGCTGAAACCGACAATTCAATCTTTCCAATTAACTTCTGCCTTATTTTCTCGATTGATTCTTCGGCATCCTGCAGTTCGAATCAAAAAAGAAGAAAAGAAGTTATTAAGCATGTCATTTATCTGTTTCAAAGAGATGGAGAAAAAAATGCAGAAACAGAATATGGACAAAAAACTTATAGAATTCGGACATCGTCGACTTCAATGTATTAATTGGAACCCAGTTTAAAATTACTGATAACAATCAATAAATTATTGGTTTGATTTTCTGATGTGTAAGTGATACTACATCATTGCTATAACTGCTGCTATACATAATGTCTGCAAAAGAAAATGGAGCAATAACCTTCGTCCTCGGAGTCTGTCTTTTTAGCAATTCTGCAGGAGAAAATAAGATTTTAAAAAGATGTTTTTGGATAAGTAGAAAAATTAAATTTATTTATGAAGAAAAATGAAAGGAAAAATAAAATAAAAAAAGGTTGCTAATGAACGAACTTAAGAGAATCGCTTGCCTCTATATAGGTAGATAAACATGAAATAAGAAGGTACCTGATGGATTTTTCCAATTACGGATCTTAAGTTGTGTAAAGGGGGGAAGATTGTTTCCCGTAGCGAATACCATTTCAGCCAAGGAGGAGGGAGAGAGAGAGAGAGAGAGAGAGAGAGGTGAGAGGACCGTCGATGAAGATGATTTACATTGGATTTTAATGACCTTAAACAAGGGAAGTTATTGAGTGGAACTACACATCATATTACAGATGTAACGAACTAATCACATGTTGACACTTGGCCTGATGGGCGAGAGGTGTGCCGTTACCAAGGGGACTGTTTTATTTTGATTGCATGGTAACTTCAAAGTCTTCAATTATTTCACTCTCTCCGCTTTTTAATTAATTTTCGTATTTATTTCATTTTTGTCTGTTTTAAAACAATTGTCATCTTTTAAAATTTTCTCTTTAAAAAATTAAAAAAAAAAACCATATATTTCATCAATTATTTTTTTCTTAAATGGTATACCAAGTAAAAAATGATAATAATTTAGAAACGGAGGAAATAGATGGTTCTTTATCTATCAATATAGGACTTGACTGGACCTCGTTTGAGGTCAAAGGATTGGCCCGGTGAAGCCTTGGTTGGATAGTAGGTATGGCTAGGCGCAAGCGAGCAAAAATGGCGCAAGTACACAGGTTTTAGCAGAAGCGTGCTATGTTTCAGCAGAAGTCTCGGTACTCGGTGTGTGCGGGGCAGAAGTCTCAATATTTGGTAGGTGCGCGAGACATTAGACATTGGACTTGGTTGGACTGTTAATATCAATACGATGCGGTCTTGGAAGCTTGGAGGCATGAACACACAAGTCTTGAGCCCGAGCGCTCTAGTTTTGGCATAAATTTCAATACTTGACACGTGTACAGCAGGGGCGGATCCTTGAATTTTAAACCAGGTAGGCTTAGTATTTAAAAAATATTGTAAACAATAACAACCTTGAAAAATAACTACATTTATCAAGATTTTTTTCTTATCAATATTGAGTATATAATTCACAGAATAAATTATATAAATCAATAAATCAAGAAATTTTTTTTTTGAAAAGAATTTCAAGATTATAAACAAAAAATAAAAATTCCAAATATCAGGATTAGGAGTATTTGAGGATTTCAAATTAATGGAATTGGAAATCGAATGGAAAAAGAATGCAGTCTGCTTTGCTACTCTGCTCGTCCAGGATTTGGAATTTTGGATGAGGGTGTGAGGGAGAGGAAGAGGAAGATGGAGTGGGGAGTGTGTTGTCTCATTGTGATCTCATTTTTGTGTGAGATAGAGACATAGGACTAGGGGGAAGAAATTAAAAAAAAATTGGAGGAATTGGTGGAGCGTTAGACATGAATGATGATTAATGGATTCAATTGGATTGGACAAGTTGGACTTGGAGTGTTCAGTGTAGAATGTAGATTTGTCATAGTCACCGCCTCACAGCTAGAGACTAATTTGTCTATCTCAAATTAAGACAAGTCACAGCTTCTCATTGTTGCTTTGTTCTTTGCTGGTTGCTTGTGGGTGTAGGACTAAATATTTTTTAATTTTTTTTTAAATCTGGGGTGGGCTGAGCCCTACCCTGCTACGCCTTAGATCCTCCCCTAGTGCGCGGGACTTCAGAAAGAACTCTCTGAAGTTGGCATGGTTGCGCCATGCGGCCATGGCATATGCAGCCAGCGCGTTGCGACGACTTTTTGTATCATTGATTATATATCAGGTGTCACTTCACTAACCCTTGTTCATAATTAGTTTAAGAAAAAGAAAGGGACCTCAACAATTATGCAAGCCCAAGTTACAGCATTATTAGCTGCTGAGTAAAGAATTATATCAACAGTAGATACCTCCCCCACTCTCCACAAGACATTGTGTTATTATATTGCTCTCCCGGGTGTAGTTCAGTTGGTTAAGAGCTAGTAGATTTGGATACAGGACAAAGGATCGAGTCTTAACAACCGCAGTGTGTGGGTTTCATTCTCTTGTGCGGGTGGCTCCTTGTAGGTATTAGGTACGAATCCTCCTAACTTCTTAATCGCTAAGTCACCGTGATTTTTCCTCACACATTCTCATGGGGCTCTCGAATGAGAGTTTCCCCTATTTTGATACATTGTGTTATTATATTTTGGCACAGAAAAATTTACGGAATAAGATACTGTTCCCCACCAGTACCACCCACCCCAAGACATTGCATTTTCATATTTTGGGAATACAAACCATTCAAACCATACACTCCCTACTAAAAAAAGAATTTACAAGGAGATATTTAAAGAAGCTTAATTATTGTGCACTCACGCGTTAACAGCTAAGGCAACGAAAATAAAATATATATTATAAAACATCTAGGTAATATTATTAGGACAATTTAGAGGTTGACATTAAATTATCTTAAAAAATTTAACGGTTAAGATTTACCTTCACATTCACACGTGTGAGTAGTTATTCATTTTTAACTTTATATTTTTTTTCTCTATTACAAGTCACCCCCTATAATTAATATTATGAGGAGTCACTCTTTTCTCTTCTCTCTATGTTTTATCTTCATATTACAAAGTCATATCCTGCGATTAATCTTCTGAATAGTCACCTCTTATAAAACATCAATCGCTCAACTATCATTTGAAGCAATGTACCCATCAGTTGTAACATTTTTTTTAAATCACACATTCTATTTAAGCACTATTATTTCAATTGACAAAATCAAATATACTGACACCGTGTCATAGATACGGACATGAAAATCTAGTTTCCTTTCAAATTTTATGACCCAAGTTAAATTAAAAGAAAAAGTGATGAGGACCCAAGATCTCCTAGAAAGGTTTTAGGATGAATGACTCCGCGACCTAACGCTTTCGAGATGACGCGAACCTTGGAATTGTGAATGACGCCACAATTGGGATGATTCTCCAACTGATAAGTCGAATTCAATTATAAACAACGAATCCACGATGTTTATAATCCGAGCTTCCAATCCAGGACACTCAAATAAGAACACAATTTTTTAACCAGAAAATCAACTCAATTTTTATTAGTCCAAAATTCCACCCCTGAACAATGTTTAATAATGCCTTTATATAGGCTTTACAAAATAAATTCTAATTCTTGTAGGACAAGAAAACTAAATAAAAGAAAACTCTTAAACCTAAACTTTAGGAACAAGAAACCTAAATAAAAAGGAAGCTAAAAATACTCAAACAGTAAAACAGTTAAAAAAAAATGGCAGCTTTTCTAGAGACCTTACGGTCGCAAGCCTATGGCCCCTTGCGGCCGCAATCTCCACAGTTTCTCCAATTTTGCTTCCTGGTCAGGATCATATCATACTCCTCCTCTTGAAAAGAATTTGCCCTCAAATCCGCTCTTGGTCGGTCATTAAAGTGAACTTGAGACCCATACCGTGGTCCATTATTCCAACCCTTTTTCCCTGAATCAAACACCTCATGGTCCTGAACACTTACCAAAACTTTCTTACCCTTACTCTCAACTAGCATCCTCCTTTGGTCTTCATGCACTTGGCTTGGCGTTAGTGGTACGAGTGTGATTGACTTCTGATTAAACATGAATGAATATTTGTTGGTGAATCCATCATGCTTCACTTGACGATCATATTGTCATGGCCTTCGAAGTAATAAATGGCTTGCATTCATAGGAACCACATCACATAAGACTTCGTCCTCGTAGACTCATATACGAAATGTCACAAGCACTTGTTTCTCCACCTTCACTTCTCCACGATCATTCAACCATTGAAGTTTGTAAGGTTGGGGATGCCTTGATGTTGACAAACCCAATTTTTCCACCATGAGAGTGCTAGCGACGTTAGTACAACTACCTCCATCAATAATCACGCTACAAACCTTGTCTTGGATGCGACACCGTGTGTGAAAGAGGTTATCACATTGATCATAATCTTCCTCCTTAGCTTGCATATTCAACACGCGACGAGAAACCAAAGCCTCTAGATTTATAAAGTCCCCTTCTGCTTCAATGTCTTCATGTTCATCATCATCTTCTTCTACCACCTCATTACCACGTACCACCATAACCCGTTGATTGGCATACTCACGCGCAACGTGTCCCCACCCTTTGCACTTGAAACATTGCACTTCCTTAGACTTCAACCTGGGATTTTCAGATTTCCCTTGGGACTCTTGCGAAATCATAGCCACTTTTGCTTCGGACTCAACCTTGCGTATGATCTTATCTTGTTGTTGCACCGGAGTTGAACTACTTGGACGAGTGGTACTCCTCCTCTTTTGTTGTTGCTCTATCTTGACTACCATGTGCACCATTTCACCCAAGTCCTCATATTGGTGTAAATCAACAATATCTACAATAGTATGATTCAAACCTGCCAGAAATCCTGTCAGTGTTACTTCGGCATCTTCACCCAAATTGACCCTAGCAGTCAACATCTCCATCTCCTTGTGATAGTCTTCAACACTCTTCGATCCCTGTGTCAACTTCTGCAATTTACGTAGAACACCCCTATAATAGTGCATGGTTAGGAACAAACCGATGACGCACAAGACGCTTCATTTCTCCCCATGTAGTAACCGCAGGCATCCCGGCCAATTCTTCTCCTATCAGCTATCATTTGATCCCACCAGATACTAGCATAGTCCACGAACTCGGCGGCAGCTAATTTGACTTTCCGCAATTCAGTGTAGGTATAACAATCAAATATTTTCTCGATTTTTCTTTCCCAATCAAAATACTCATTTGGATCACTTAATCCCTTAAAAACAGGAATTTTTAACTTAATTGTTCCCCAATTATTTTCCGCTCTCCTTGGAATCTCTTGCCTTCCTCTACCATGATTTTTTCCCAAACCAAGCTCATTAAATTCTTCATCTAATTGGTTACCTCTTTAAGCTCTACGTTCCCTAGGTTCCTCCCTTCGCCTATCCTCCTCAAGTCTATCAAATCTCTCATCTATTTGAGCAAACTTAACCTTAACATCTTTCATGTGAGCAAGCATCGCCTCCATAAATTGTGTCGGATTAACAAAAGATACCCCTTTAGCTGGAGTTTCGTTGGTCATGGTGATTGTTGGTTGATTCTCTCCCATACGTGTATGTTTTTGGTGATTGTTTCTCTCCCATACGTGTATGCACTCAAGATCACAATTTTTTTTTCCCAGGTGTGAACAGTAGCATATTTTTTATTATTTATTATTTTTAATAACAAGCCCTAGAACAATTAGGATTTCAAAATTGAAAGACAACACGATTATTAAACAAGGATTGATGATCCAAGTTCAAGACAACTACATGAATTAATAAAAATCACAATAACAATTTATTTTTTTTATACAAACACTAACCCTAGCGGAAATTATGGTTTAACAACTACAGCGATAATACGCAAAATTTGAAGATAGAATGGAATTACCGTAACTAGGATTGCTCTGATACCAAATGATGAGGACCCAAGATCACCTAGAAAGGTTTTAGGATGAATGACTCCGCGACCCAACGCCTTCGAGATGACGCGAACCTTGGAGTTGTGAATGACGCCACAATTGGGATGATTCTCCAACTGATAAGTCGAATTCAATTATATACAACGAATCCACGATATTTATAATCCGAGCTTCCAATCCAGGACACTCAAATAAGAACACAATTTTTTAACCAGAAAATCAACTCAATTTTTATTAGTCCAAAATTCCACCCCTAAACTATGTTTAATAATGCCTTTATATAGGCTTTACAAAATAAATTCTAATTCTTGTAGGACAAGAAAACTAAATAAAAGGAAACTCTTAAACCTAAACTTTAGGAACAAGAAACCTAAATAAAAAGGAAATTAAGAACCTAAAAATACTCAAACAGTAAAACAGTAAAACCAAAAAAAAAAAAAAAAAGCAGCTTTTCTAGAGACCTTGCGGTCGCAAGCCTATGGCCCTTTGCGACCGTAATCTCCACAGTTTCTCCAATTTTGATTCCTGGTCAGGATCATATCAAAAAGTAACTCCAAAACCACTCAAATCCAAATAGTTTTACAAAATTTAAAGCTGAAGAACAGAAAGAGTTACAAAAGTGTTGAAAAGGTGTCTCAAATTTTAATGAGAAAAAGACTGTCTCACTTCAATTTTGAGATTCAAATTGTAAAAGGAAAGTCACAAGAATCATAAACCTAGCTTGGCGGTGGTGGATTCCTTTATATTGACATTGATTAGAAGGTTTAATCCTAATTAATTATATTAGGATATAGTATGATCAACATGAGTTATATAAAGGTCGCGCGATTGAGACAAAAGATTACTAGCCTAGAGAGTGAAGCATAAATAGAGAACAAACGGACGACCAACATTTATGGTTGAGGGCTTCAAGGTTTTGGTTTTTGTTAGATAAAATAGTGTACGATTACTTTGGGTTGTGATAAACATGGTACGTACTATGTGAGATAAAATCAATCCTTGTAGCTCTTTTTTAAGGAGTGTAAGTATATTGAAAACTGTCTATTGTAGTTCTATATCGTTTATAGTGAATTTATTGTTTGCCTTAGAGTGGTTTAAAGCATGTAGATATTTTCATTATTAAACAACATGTCTTCATCAGATATTTTCTTTATTAAGAAAATAATAAAAAAAATTGATCGGACAAATAAAGAAAAAAGTCAAACAAAAAATCAAGTCATTAAACTGTCCAGGAAAACGAAACAACCTTTTTTAAACAGTCAACCTTTCTCTCTCTCTCTCTCTCTCTATATATATATATATATATATATATATATATATATATATAGAGAGAGAGAGAGAGAGAAAGTGCTTCGTGAACATACGTATCCTTCCCAATTATACTCCCACTACTCATGTCATCATCAATAAATTTGACATTTTCAGTTTCCACAATTTGCAGCTTATGGTTATGTAATAAATTATATACCCTTTAGATTTTTTTAAGAAAACCAATGAAATAACAACTTATGGTTTTCAAATTCATTTTGTTTGATTAAGGATTACATACTTTTGCCTACCCCAAACTTGCATCTATTTTAAACAAGATTTTTGGCCTTTCAACAGCTCAAAAGGGGTTATTGAAATTTCTTTATTGAGGACCCTATTTAAAATATATATGACCATACGAAGAGTATACGTCCACAACGTAATGGCCTAATGGGAAATTTAGCATGACTCATCATGCTTTTAACCATTTCCAAAAGCGTGCAATTCCGTCTTTCAGCTACATCATTTTGTCATGGGGAATCTAACATTGTCTATTGTGATACAATTCCAAGTTGTTTGAGGAGTCGGGCAAAAGGTTCAGGATGTTGTCCGATTTCGTCATACCTGCCATAAAATTCTCCACCTATATGACCTTATGATTTTAACTTTTTTCTCTAATTGCCTCTCAACATCAACTATGAATATTTGAACAAAATTCACATATTGGATTTGTTATGCAATAGATGGAGATAACAGAAACGTGAATAATCATATATAAAGGTGATGAAGTAGGTTTCTCCCCCAAATGTTTAAAACATCAAAAGATCCACAAATAATATTATTTCAAGAAGCTGAGAACTTCTTGTGGCTCATTTCCTTTATGTGTTTTGTTTCTTTGCCTTTAATACAATATAAACACTTTGATAATCAGTAAAATCTAGGTTCAGTAAAACCTCATCTTTTACTAATCTTTGAAGTCGTTCACAGGATATATGTCCCAACTTCTGATGCCACAAGAGTAAAGAGTCTTGTTTCATTACATGATGTATAGTTCATTCATTATGATGCAAGGTCAATTGGGTTTCAAATAATGATGGAGAAAACAAAGTACATTTGTAAAAACCATCCACAAGAATTCTGTAACCCACATTAATATAATATTTATATAAATTGAAACTTTCAGTACCCAAATCAAACATAAATCTTTGTAAATCAAGTTTAGAAACTGAAACTAAGCTATAGGAAATAGATGGTGAAAGAAATGATTAAAGCAAGGATAAAAAACATAATAATGAATAAACGAAAATACACTGTTTTGTATATAATCTGGTCAATGAAGTTTACAATGAAGAGTTCATTAAAGACTTCATTGAGGTATCCATGTTTGTGGAAATAAATAAAACAAAAAAAGGAAGAACGAAAACTGAACACAAGAGATAACATTTGATCAATAAGCAACAATATATACTTATTGATTGAGTCTCATGGCTAAAATATTCCCTTAGTAAAATGTATGTTTAAGCTTGATACAATTCAAAAGACTAGCAAAGTGAAGTTTATGAAAAACTCTATATGAAGTAGATATAGATCTGAATAACACTAACACCTCAGACTACCTAAACTGATGTACGCTCAAAAGCTTTTAACAAAACAGTAGGAGGTGTTAACAGAAAAACATTGATGTGACAGAATGAATGAAGGCTTTGATGAAGCTTCATTCAACAGTACATTCAGAATAGAGCAGCAGTAATTTTTCGATCGCTCATTCTCTTAACAATCTGTGAATAGTTTATGCTCAGTATCTCGTCGCTTAAGCTTCTTAGCAATGTATCCTCTTATTTATACTTTCATCCTTAACCTATAAACTTGGTAGAATAAGAAAAACCACTTACCATAAAAGATTAGTAGGTTATTGCAATAAATAAGGACTAAATCTTATCAAATATAGACTTACCAAATATTAAGGATTCATTACCTTATATAATTAGGTCAGTCGTGTCTCTTCTAAGCAAGACAAAACGACACACACTAACTTGTGTTACAAGAACACGCAATCCTACTAGAATAATGATTCATATAACCCTAAAAACTAATTGAAGCATAATTTCCAAAATAACCTTTCTATAGGTGTAACAATAATAATTAATCAAAGTACCTACCAAGAAAGGCAAACCAAATAATTAATTAAAATAAACTAATTAGAAAACACAATAACTCAATAATTAAATAACCAACAATCTCACCCTTTTTGTCTTTCTGGAAAAAGTAATTATAATAAAATTATAAGCAATTCAAACAAGCAAATAACTCCCCCTAAATAAGACAACCCAATAAAGCTTTAAAGAAAGATTTAAAGCGTCCTTCATGATCCAAAATTTCCCAAGGAAACCGACATTGATTAACACTGGGACAAGGATTAGTAATAATAGGATCAACTCCCCCATAATCATTACTCTGAGATATGTTAAACATACCAATTTTGAGTAGCTTCAGCCACAGCAACAACATCTTCAGTACCATCATGGTTGTCATCTTCATCATCACTTGAGTCTTAAACCTTGGTTTTGCACTTGAACTTGAAACAATTATGACACACACTCCCACAAGTGTTACAACACTTAAATGCTCCCCCTAAATTACTAGGCAGCAACACAACATCTCCTTCTTTGGTTTTGCCAGAAAGAAGTAACTCATTGTAGATCTCACGCGTATTGAGAAGGAAACGAAGATACTCAATGACATAATCATATTGATCCAAAACATGAACAAGTTGCACATCAATATGTGTCATACGTTCACGAAGGAACGAGGCATTGATACAAAACGGGACAAGAAGAACACAATCTCTAGTAACAGGTTCGGAAAAGAATGAAGTCTTAAATGAAGACTTGGATGAAGGTTTATCTAGTCTAGAGGGTCCAGACACATAGACATAACAACATCTATGTTTACAATCAATGGGAGGAATACGAAATCATTATGTGAAGAATTTATCGAATACAAGGGGCACGAGCAGTCAGACTTGGTTGACATGATGAGAGACAAAAAAAATATAGGGAGGGATAATTCACAAACTAGGAGATAGGAATATAAAAACCAATAAGAGTTACAATATAAAAAGAAGATAAACTGAAAATAGGGTTACAAAAGAATCATAAAACTATAAGGATTAGGAAGTTTAAAAAGCGAAGGAAACATGTATAGGTTAGATAAGGAAAATAAAAGCAATTGTTTTCCTAATAGACTAAGAATTAACAAATTCTATAAGGTTACGGAAACACCTAGTATATCATGCTTCTTGCACGTGGATGAAAAGATTTAATAAATGAAACTTCTCAAAATCAGCCCATATTCAAGAATAGATCAATTCTTGAAATTCTAAGAAAAAGAATTTCATACATGAGCAATCACAGATACTTCATCTCAAAGAGAACACATAATTGCCAAGAATGCATGTCCTACTGGATGACTAAAAGATATGAAAGTGTATAACCAAAAAAAATATGCGAGAGAGAGTTAGAGAACTTTTTTACTTCCAATGAATTCATCAATGTCACCTCATTGAACACTACATTCATCAAAACATTTCAAATTTTAAAAATCTATTAAGTGATACTATTGATCTCAAAATAAATTAGGATATATCCAATAGGTAGCTTTCACACTTTTTGATATAAGCATAGTATCAATTTTTTATTCACATGATCAGAATCAATAAGATACTATTGAAAATCAAAGACTGATTTTTTTTTTCATGTGAACCGACTAGAAATTTTTTATGAAATTTGCAATGAAAGGTAGTTCTTTCCTTTATAGGATTTATACAACACCAACTGAGGTATAAAATTTTTGTAGGAAACATTAAGATCAAGCATAAGCTTTCTCAAAAAAATCAATTCAAGTTTTAGAAAAATGAGATTTTTTAAAGGTGAAATTTATAGAAGAAATTGAGAAAAACAGTTGTGCAATGCAGTACAATTATACCTAAAAAAAATAAAAGAAATAAATAAAAAAAGCATAAGAAATATACAGTGAATACGGATGTGGTCACGAATGTAACCACATTGACAACTAATATTATAAAATGCAAACGCTAAGAGATCTCTATAGGGTGGAAAATATCTCATAATCTAATGACTTGGTAAATATATCTGCAAGTTGATTTTCAATTCTTATGAATTCTATATGTTTTTTTTTTTTTTTTTTTTAAGGAAACATGGACGGCACCCTGTGAGATTTTATTAAAAATAAAAGAAAGCTACAAACTTGAGAGGGACAACCAGCCTTGCCCTTATACATGGGAGGACGGAGGAGCTTGACCTCGAAAAGGAAATTACAAAAGCGAATAAGAAAGACGAAGATAAGGGGTTTGCGAGGCATCAAGCTGAATGAGGCCCCGAATCGGAGGATTGATGTCAGAGCTGGACGTAAACTCTCCATCAGAAGAAGAGTCGCAAGCCAAATTAGCCAAACTGTCTGCAACCTTGTTTGCCTCCCTGAAACAATGAGTAAAAGAGAATCGCCCTCTTTCTTTAAGACGCTGGATGTCCCGAAAGATATAGATATGATCCCAAGGGGGAGAATGGCCAGAACAAAGACAATCAAACAGAACTCGCGAATCAGTCTCAATGGTGACCTCAGAGAAACCATGATTAACAAGCCAGCGAATACCATAATGCAATGCACGAATCTCAGCAACCATGTTAGAACAGCAACCATAAAAGTTATAGAAGGCAAAAATGAGGCTACCAGAAGAATCCCGAAGAACCCCTCCACCACCGCTAAGCCCCGGATTACCCCTACTAGCACCATCAACATTCAATTTAAGGAAGCCAGCAGAAGGCAGACTCCAGGCCACAACCTGAATGTTGATACATTTTCGTCGCTGAAGACCGGGCCGAAAGGAGAGAAGATTGGAAAGTTGATAAGCTAGCTAAGAATGCGCCAGTGCGAATCGATGTTATTGATAATCACTGAAGGAGGTATTCTTTCATTGTCAAAAACCGAGGAGTTACGGAACTTCCATAGATGCCAAAGAATTAAAGAGGGGAGAATAGAAAATAGAATGGAATTACCATGCAACCACCAGGCATAACAAAACTGATGAATCGGGTAAATCTGGAACGGGAATCCCATCATGTTATGGAAGTGATGCCATACAGTAGTGGCAGTATTACTTTGAATAAAAACGTGATCAAATGTTTCAACAAATCCCGATAAACAACATGAGCATTTGGAAGCTAATTGGACTCCTTTGTGCCAAAGACCCTCATCCAAAGGAAGTCGTTTACGAAAGAGCCGCCAGTGCAGGATGCTAATGTGCCTTGGCACAAGTTTATGCCAAATAAACTTAGAGGATAACAGCGAGGGCCCAGGAGGAGAAACAATGGAAATAGCCGAAGAAATAGAAAAATGACCTTTAGAATTGGGCGTCCAGCAAGGACGATCTTCAACATCACAGAGAGATATACTGGGAGCGAATATCATTTAAAACCAAGGCAGAAAATCCGGAATTATTGATGCTAGAATTATCATGAAGAATATCTTGAACACTAACCATGTTACAATCTTGCGGTCTGATCAGGCAAGAATTGTTAAGCCAAATATCATGCCAAAGAGAACAAGTGCCTTTGCCCACAATCCATTTGATATGAGGTTCAGCCAAACTTCTAGCTTTTAATAAACGTTTCCAAATGTGAGATCCTTTACAATTAACTGGATGAGAGCGGGAGCAATATTTAGCCCGTAAAAAAGAAGTCCATATATTGGAAACTGATCGAAACCGCCACCAAAGTTTAACCCCATACGCTTGGATGGTGTCAGAAATCGAGAGAATACCCAGACCTCCTTCAGATATAGGACGACAACAGGCTGACCATGAGACCCAGTGACTCTTCTGTTTACCTTCAATCCGACCCCAAAAGAAATTAGAAAGCATACGGTTGATAAGAAGAACAACCGAGGATGGAGGATCAATTGAGGCAATTTGATACATTGACATAGAATGGAGCACATGGTTTATAAGCGTGATTCTGTCAGCCGAGTTGAGGAAAGGGCTGATCCACGATTCAATTTTATTTTGAAGTTTCAAAACAAGAGAATCAAAAAGCTGCTTTTTTTTCCGTCCAAAATAGATAGGACAACCAAGGTAGGTAAAAGGGAGGCTACCCGCTTGAAAATCGAGAGTATCAGAAATCAACTGAATACGGCTGGGAGGGGAGGAAGGAGCAACAAAGAAAGAGCTTTTTGACCTGTTAATGAGCTGCCCAGACATCGCTTCATAATCTGCTATAATGTCTTTATGATGCAAAGGGAGGTCTTACTTCCATTGCGAGAAAATAATGACATCATCCATGAAGCTAGATGAGAAATAATAGGACACCCGCTCATAGAAGAGTAAACCACATTAGGGACCAGGCTGTGAAGATTATTAAGACTCCTACTAAGCACTTCGGCAGAGATGATAAACAGGCTCGGAGATAGAGGGTCTCCTTGGCGCAAACCACGAGAAGAAGGAAAATAACCAGTCGACTCCCCATTAAAACTGAGAGAACCGGTTATCCGATAAAAGACGCCAAACTAAATCAATGAAGATTTCATGAAAACCGAATTTCCTCATAACTTGAGTTAGGAAAACCCAGGAGATTCTATCAAAAGCCTTTGCCATATCTAGCTTAAGGATGACATTAGAGCCCGTGACTTTTTTTCCAAGATGAGAAATCAACTCCTGCGTAAGAAGAATATTATCTTGGATGACACGGCCCTTAGTGAAGGCACACTGATTGTCCGAGATAATATGAGGTAATATATGAGCCGACCTTGTAGCAAGAATTTTGGAGATAACTTTCGAACAGAAGTTGCAGAGGCTAATAGGACGGAGGTCCTTGAAAGAAGTAGGGGTAACAACTTTCGGGATGGTAACTAGTAAGGTACTAGACCAAGACTTGGGGAGGGAGAAGCCAGCGAAAAATTCCAAAATAGCATTACAGAAATCAGCTTTGATAATGTCCCAACAGGAAGAGTAAAACTTTCCAAATGAAGCCATCCGGACCCGGCACTTTCACCACCTAACGCATTAACGCTTTGATTTCTGAACATCGGGAGGAGAAATAAGGGAATTATTCCAATCAACAGTAACCAGCCTTGGAATCATATCAAGACGAACATCCAGGGATTGACCCGCAGAAGAAGAGGTAAGCTGCTCACGAAAATAACGGATAGCTGCATCTTTAATTGCTTGCTCATTATTTAAATAAGTACCATCAACATCATGGATGGAGTGTATAAAAAGACGGCGCCGAGATTGATTAACGGAAGCATGAAAAAGCTTTGAATTTCCTTGGCCCTCCTTAAGCCATTTAATTCGAGACTTTTGACGCCAAAAACTTTCCTCCCTTGAAAGATGAAGCCGGAATTGAGCTTGAGCGGCCATAAGGTTTGCTCGGTTTTCATCCGATTTATTAAGATCATAGAGAAGTTCCTGCTCAAGAACATCTTCTTCTGATTTGCGCAGATGCTCAAATATGTTGCCAAAAGTAGCCTTATTCCAGGTTTTAAGAGCCTCCTTCACCTTACGAAGTTTGCGAGCAAAGCGAATCATAGGAGATCCTGTTTCTGGAAGCAGCCAAATGTCATTTACTGTATCCATAAAAGTATCATGAGTAGTCCAGAAATTAAGAAATCGAAAGGCTGACGCTTTCGGAGGAGTAGACGGAGAAATGATAGCAAGGAGAGGGGAGTGATCCGAGCATGTTTTGTTGAGATGGTGCACAGCCGTGACATTAAATTTATCAAGCCAAGTTGGATTACATAAAGCTCGATCAATACGCTCAAAAATGGTAGCGGATCCACCACGTTTATTCCACCACGTATAATCACTTCCAACATATCCCAAATCGGTAGATGCCCTGAAATTCCAAACCGCCAAGACGATTCCAACCATTTCCTCCGATTTTTCGGGTTAAGGATTATATTAAAATCGCCACCAATGAGCCAAGGATCATGAGAGATATGAGAGCTGAGCCGAATGATGTCATCCCATAAATCTTGACGCTCACGTAAGTCACATGTTCTCTTCTTCTTGTTTGCACACCTATACTTACTTCACCAATCACCAAATTGGAACGGTGATCCTTCTGAATTCTGCTCCAAATATCTTTGGATCATCCTGTTATGTTTTTCTCTCCATCAGAATCAGAATCAGTTTTAGCATTCTTCAATGAAGTCTCCAGTGAAGGTACATTGGAGCCTTCATTCGTTCCAGCATCTTTGAAATAGTTTCTTCGATTGGAAAAACTTTAGGTTCTGAAGTTTGCAGACTTTCTAGGAGATCATCAACCTGATCTTCATCATTTTTTCTACCATAATCAGATAGATCATCAAAGATAATGTTCATAGATTCCATAATAATTCGTGTCCTAAGATTGAATACTCTATTGGCACGGCTATTTGTAGCATATGCCATAAACGCACACACTTATCACTTTTAGAATCAAATTTTGTAAGATGTTCTCTATCATTTAAACAAGTAACAAATACTCCAAAAAACGTGAAAGTACTTTAAAGTAGGTTTCTTTCCATTTAGAATTTTATAAGGAGTCATATTACTAGCAGGTCTCAAATACACATGGTTAATAATATGGCATGCAGTATTTAAAGATTGTGCCAAAAATCTTTTAAATAAAATTTTAGAATTAAACATAACACGAGCCATTTCTTGTAGAGTTCTATTTTTTTCTTTCAGCTACTCCATTTTATTGAGGGGTTTTAGGAGCAGAAAATTCGTGTGAAATTCCCTTTTTATCACAAAAAGATGAAAAATATGAATTCTCATATTCTTTACCATGGTCAGATCTAAGTTTCACAAGAGTAAGATTATAATCATTAAACATCGTTTTATACCAAATTTTGAAAGCATTAAAAGTATCAGATTTTTCTCTAAGAAAGAATACTCATGTAAATCTAGAAAAATCATCAACACAAACAAATGTATACTTATACCACCTAAGCTTTGAACTTCAATTGGTTCCATGAGGTCAGTATGAATCAATTCAACACATCTAGAAGAAACACAATTTTGAATACTTTTATTTGAAGCTTTGGTTTGTTTACCCTTTTGACATGCACCATATATTTTCATTTCTTTAGTGTTTAATTTTGGTAAACCTCTAACAACTTCATATCTAACAAGTTCTTCTAATTTCTTAGTACTCATATGACCAAGTTTTTGATGCCATAAGTCAAGTTCATTTATGGAAGAAGAATGACAAGAGAGTATGTTAGCAACAAGATATAAATTATCATTAGATCTAATGCCTGATATCTATATATATATATAATGACAAAGGTGGATTTTTCCCTCCAAATCTCATTTTTGAATTATTGACTTTTGAGTTACCATTTTACTCTTTCTCTCTCTTATCTTCTCTTCTCTGGTTGTATTTCTCTTTCTCTCTTCCCACTCTTCCATATTTTCTCTCTCATCACCACCATCACCTCTCTGTTAAATATATTTAAATATTTTTCTCTCTTTAAACATAAAAAATAGTAACTAAAATAAAAATATAAGAAGTTAGTAAAATAAAAATAATTTATGGAACAAGCAACTATAAAAAAATAAAAGTTACAGAATCAACAAAAAAAATATATATATATATATATATATATTATACAATAGAGCTCAGTCTCATAAAGAATGGATGAGATCGATTATTTATACTTATATCAAACGGCTAAAATTGATTATTTTACTTTATATCAAACGGCTGAGATTACATATTTATACTTATATCAAATGGTTGAGATCGATTCCACAACTCCTCCCTCTGCATCCCCCTCTCCTATACGACTCCAACTCACAACTCTTCTCCCTCTCCCTTTAACCCAGCCGGACCTTTCGTCTTCTTAGGCGAATCTCACCCATCCCATCCATCTCCACCAACACTCCATCCCGTCATCCCCCGTCATCCACCAACCGACGAATCCATCTCCACCATTCCAGCACGTCGCCGCCTTCTCTGCCAATCCACTTTCGGTAGCAGCTTTTCTCTCCCCTTGCCGAAGCCCCTTGTTGTTTGTGTGCCTCTCTCCCTCTTTCTGTCAGTCCAGGTACGATCTCTCTCTGCAAACATTTTTTTTGAATCTGGGTTTTTAATTTGTTTTTGAATTAAATGTTTGTGGTTGCTGCTTGCTGGAATTTTCATATTACTGCTAAGGTAATAAAGTTCACTTTATTGGGTGCTGTCAAGCCCAACCCATCAAAACCATAAAAGATCACGAAATCGTCTACAAATGGACAACTTTTAGATCAAAATTGTCCATTTTCTTAAAAACAAGTAAGACAACAAAAATGAGGCAGGAGATATGGAAGGAAAAAGAGATTAAATGACCAACTTTATTCAGGTAAGATGCTCCTCTAACTTGCCCTGCAACAACCCCTAGCCCCCATTTAGTACAACCCAATCAAAAGGCCAAGGTTGCCACCATGTATCGATTTGTATTTTAAAGGACGTGTTCAAGTACTTTGGGGGAATAAGGCTGGATTGGTTGCATCTACCTCGACTTCGTATCCTTTATAAATTTTGGTTATTTGAAGTTATTTTGCCAAGGATAATTAAGTCTTGTGTTCATGTTCCATTTAAATATCATAGCATGCTTTGTTGGGCATTTACACATTAAACTCATACATGGTGACTAACAAGGTCCTTAGCCTCACCCTTACAGTTAATTAGACCAAGAAAAATGAGAGACGAGGCGTTAGAGACTGGAAAGACTCACGCGGGACGCTTGGGTTGTTTTTGGGTAGTTGTTCATGTTGTAAGGTGCGCGAGGGGTGTCATTGTTCAATGTACATATGCTGTGAACAGTTACAGTTTCATATGTAAAAGGAGTTACTAAAAGTTTAAAACTCTGTTCTTAAGATCAACGGGAACCACTGGTTTCAGCTATATTTTCTTTAATAGCAGAGTTGGTTACCTAGCGAACGGATAAGGTATGGGCCAACAAGCAGAAGAGGTACCTTCATTCAGCGAAAACACATTTTTGATTAGCATTTCCAATTCCACTGTAGTTGCAGCTAGAGCTCTTTCATTTCCCTCTTCATATACCTGTTCAGAAAGCTCAAGGTTCGCAACATTGTAGCAACTATGAGAGTTCTCATACTTCTTGAAGATCAGCATTCTTTATCTATCAGCATATCCAATCCAAAGTGTTCAGTGTCAATCAAACATATCAGCCAAAAAAGAAGGCACAAAAAGTTCGGCACATGTAATGAATCATGTTTCAGAGACACGGGTATGGATGCCATTTTTTCTTCTTTATCATATCTCCTAAAGGTATTAAAACCTAGAGTACAGTGGATGCATATATGCTGTTTATGTGGCCTTTTTAATTGCTGTTTACGATTTGGTTCTGAATTCCACCATCAATATGACCATGTCAGAATCTCGATTAGAATCTACAGTGCATCTTTGTTGCCCTTTGTATGTTGTTTATGTGACCGACTGAAATATGACCGACTGAAATTAGTTTTGCATTCTGGGTGTTTGTCAATATGACCGATTGAAATTAGTTTTGCTATCTGGGTTGTCTTTACTTTGTTCATATTTTGGTGTTTTGATAGTGAGATCGTAGAAGAAGAGGGAGAAGGTATTACAACTCATCTTATCATTACTACAACAATCAAGTCAATTAGGAGTATATTTGCACCTAAAAGATTAGATTAATAAAAGTTGCATTTCCTTATATTGCCATTTACCTTAGTTTTGATGTTCTTGAATTTCACCTCTACGTAAAAAGGGTAAAATTTTATAGATTATTGCATTGCACTAGCTTAGACCAGAACAATTATTTAAAATCGAAAGGAGTATATATATTGAAATCTTTTAAATTCCTGCAATTAGTTTATGTGATTGACTTTTAGAGGATTGGTCATTAACTTAAATGCAGCTCAATTTTTTAATGTCATAGTCTCATAGATGCTGATTTGAACCGATCAATTCTGGAACCAAATTTTTTCTGTAAAACCCACAAAGCCAATGGAATTTAATTTAATTCGTATGATTTGCTCGAATTTCACTTCTATTTGTTCGTCTTCGTCTTTGTTCAAGCTGATTACATCTTAATTAATTGTTGCTTGTAGTTAGGGAAATTCCCTGGTGGAAGTGTTTGTTTTTATAGCATGTCATTCCATTGGTTGTTTGGGCCAAAGTATAAATAGTTAGTAGATTCCAGTTTGTGGCTTTTATAGATAGCTGTCAGTTACACAAAATGTTTCAAATCAATTTGAATTACTTCTTTTAGTTATACGGTTAATCGAGGCACTATAAGGGCACCGATCGGTTGCAATTGTGAAATTGTGTTACGTGCAGCATATACCAAAGCAAAAATCAAATTGAGAATAATACACAACTATTTAGAGGTAAGATAGGCATTAATTGACCAGTGGCTACATTCTTAGAGACACAAGGATTACATAACATGACCATGTCAGAATCAGATATTTATGTTTTCTGTATTTTGGTTTTAGTTAATTTCATTATGTGATTGGCAGTTACTGGAAAGCTACAACTCTTACAAGAACCGGATTGATCTTACTGCATAGGTTAGTCTTTGCAAATATCTGAAACTCAGGAAATTAGTTTCATGCATTCTTTTCTGCTTGTCTTTTTTTCTCCTGTTTTGTTCACATTTTTGTTTCCACTTATTGGCTTGACTGTTTTTTGCCTACCAATGTACACTTGATCTAATAAAAAATAGTTAAAGTGCTTCAATTTAAGGGTAGTGACTGGAAATTTGCAAATATCTGCTAAAAGAATTATACTTTCCATTTTGGACATTCCACTTAGAGTCCTATTTGAAATAAAGAACTAACCCTTTGAATGATAGTGTGATAGAAGGTTCAGTTTGCAATTGAGTAATAATACTTAGGTTCCTGTTGGTGTGGAGCCAAATGACCCATCTTGGCCTCTGTTTCAATCGTTTGTGTTATGTACATGACTGGAGTTTTGCAAACATCATGCACATTCTCTTTAGGGTCAGTCTTGGTACCTTTTCTTTATGCCATGACAGTGGTAGCACTTACATAGTATATGGATTTGTGGGGCACAAGATTTGATTTCATGCCAAATATGTGGTGCATTTGTTACACAACTTTGTGTTTTTATTGTATATTGTCAAGTACTCAAGTGTCCTTCATCCTGGGAGTTCGAGCAGTCGGGCAGCTTAACAGAGGGGTGTAGATATGGTGAGGAAACTTGGACAAAGATGGTGATGAGACAGACGATAGGTTTTTAAGCCATGCAATGAGGGAATTAGGATCAGCATTATCGTTGGCAGGGAACGGAGGGATTAATTAATTTGAGCTGTGTGAATGGTTATTAGCTATGGTTGATTTGGGTTCTCTGGTAGCAGATCCTATGTTACTGAAAATTTGAGTTTCAAAACATGTATACATATTTCCTTATGCAGATGAGATAAATCTTTTATTGTAATAATTTCAGGACCCGTATATTGCATATTGCGGCATATGGCTTCTGAGTTGAACTTGAATATGAGAAGTGATGGATATGCTATGGTTGAGGATCTGTTAAAGCTCAACATGAAAACTGTTGCCAATATTCCACTAAGATCATACACATTTGACGATGTTAGGGAGGTTGGTCTTACCCAACAATCTTTGATGTATATGTTTCTTTCAAAGACTATGTTCTACTTTCAAACTAAGTTCACATATATTTATATATATATTGACTTAGGAAATGAAGGCAATTTTCGGAAGAAGACTATAATTGATGTTCAAAATAGTTCTCTTAGAATTTCTTCAATCTGTTCCAAGCTCCTGACTCTTTCCTAATTATAATTCTTTTTTTTTTGTTTCTTTATATTTTCTGGTTCCTCCGTGACAATTGACAAACCTATGTATTTGGGTTTTTGTTGCCTAAGATTAACATCAAGTTTTCTACTTCTCTTTTTCTTTTTGGATTTGGACTTATGGCTTATGTTGGAATGGGGTATGCTGCAACCTATTGTACTTGCCCAAATCCTTTTTTAATTGCGGAATACTAGGTCAAATTAATAGTTATATCATCTGGAAGGAGTTGTTCAGTTTCTCCGTCAGATCAACTTTTTTAATTATTGGTTTTGCTAAATCTTGCTAGGGACACGAGTATGAATGCCATTTTTTCTTCTTTATCAGATCTCCCTCGCCCGATGCATGGTGATATTATTATGGATGCCTAAGGTTTACCTTAGATTTAAGTTTTTTTTATTTTTATTTGTTGTTGGTATTTCTTTTTCGAGGTCAGGCTCCTTCATCCTCCCTTCTATAAGGGAAAGACTGGTTGTTCCCCTCAAGTTTGTAATTTTATTTATATTAATAAAATCTTAGAGTATCTGTATGTCACTATACCCTAAAATATTTGAAACTTTTTTTGAAACGTGATTAAAACATATATTGATTTATTTGAATACTAACATTGTCCCATACTGACGTCGTGTCATAGGCACGGGCACAAAGACTAGTATATATATATATATATATATATATATATATATATATATATAATGACATGGGTGGATTTTTCTCTCAAAATCTCACTATTGAATTATTAACTTTTGAGTTACCATTTCACTCTTTCTTTCTCTTATCTTCTCTTTTCTGCCTGCATTTCTCTTTCTCTCTTCCGTCTCCTCCATATTTTCTCTCTCATCACCACCATCTCCTCTTTTTTAAATATGTTTAAACATTTTTCTCTCTTTAAACATAAAAAATAGTAACTAAAACAAAAATAATAATTCCGGAGTCAAGAAAACAAAAATATAAGAAGTTAGTAAAATAAAAATAATTTATGGAACAAGCAATTACAAAAAAATAAAAGTTACAGAATCATAAAAAAAATTAATGCGGAGGTTAGTAAAATAAAATAATTTACGGAACAAAAGTTTAAAACAAATTTTTAAAAATATATATGTAAAAAAAATACGTTAGTAAAATAAAAATATTTGATGGAACAAAAATAATAGTTATAAAGTCAATAAAAACAAAAACAATTTAAACTAAGGTTACTAAAAGAATAAAAATAATTTACGGAACAAAATTTTAAAACAAATTCTTAAAAATAGCTATGTAAAACAAAAATACATTAGTTAAATAAAAATATTTGATGGAACAAAAATAATAGTTACGGAGTCAATAAAACAAAAATAATTTAAACTAAGGTTAGTAAAATTATAAAAATAATTTATGGAACAAAATTTTAAAACAAATTCTTAAAAATAGTTAGGTAAAACAAAAATACGTTAGTAAAATAAATATATTTGATTGAACAAAAAGAATAGTTACAGAGTCAATAAAAATAATAATTTAAACTGATGTTAGTAAAATAATAATAAAAAATTACGGAACAATTTTTTTCTGTAAAACTAATTTTTAAAAATAAAACAAAAATAATAGTTACGAAGTCAATAAAACAAAAAAATATATAATGGAAGTTATTAAAATTAAAATAATTTACAAAACAAAAATATTTGTTAACGGTAAAAATAATTTTGTTATTTTGATTTTAGCTTATTTTTTCTCATAAATTTATTTATTCATAAAATACAAATATAATTTAATAAAAAGTAATCATTCAAAAGGATGAACTTATTTAAGTTCACATTCTATTTGAAGGGCGGAAAAAAATTATGTTTGTTCCAAGATATTCATTATACAGAGTTTTTGAATAGTATAAAGTGTTCGAGGTTGTCAGGCCATGAATTGATACTTAAAATTAATGTTCCAGTAATGCTATTGAGAAACATTAACCATGCTGCAAGGTTATGCAATGAAAGAAGACTAATCATCATAAATCTTAGAGTTAACATTGTTGAAATAAATTTTTTGAAAGGAAGCAATGTTAGAGAAAATATTTTTATCCCAAGATTGTCATTAACTTATCCGATGTAAGACTGTTTTTTAAGTTCTAGAGAAGACAATTTACGTTGCGGGTATCATATGCAATGACAATTAACAAGTTTCAAAGTCAATAATTGTACGCATGTCTTTTTTAGAAAGAAAAAAAAAACCAGTATTTAGCCATAGATAGTTATATGTCGTAGTTTCTACAGTAACAAATTATTTTGGTTTGAAGATATTGATATGCAGTGAAGATGAAAAACCAACTAATAAGACAACAAATGTTGTGTATAAAGATATTTTTTTAGAATCTATAATGATTAGTGATATACTTATATGTAATTGTTAATAAACTGATCTTCCTTATTTTGTTATATACGATTTTATTGACGTGCGTTTAACGCACGGATTAAAAAACTAGTTTATCACATAATTGAGTACTACTTATCAGATTAATTAGCAATCAAACCTTCAACGTGATATATACACATTATTTAATTTAGGTAGACCTTGACAATTCAGAATACCTTTACCAATAAATTTACCTTGTGCACCACCACCATATGTCACACACCCACCTATGACATTTTCATATTTTTCCAAATATTCTTTGGTTCCTATCATATGCCTAAAGACTATCAAATACTACAACAAAAAAGAGCATTTACAATGTTTGATTCACACCAATTATACATGAACATTGTTAAAACTTGATTTTACACAACGTTTCTTAATTATATGTTGTGTATTAGTATTATACAATGGTTTCTTAAACAAACATTGTGCTAACCATTTACTTTACAAAGTTTTTGAAAAAAACGTTGTACTTTTACAAGGTTTTTTTGAACAATTGTGCTTACCAAGAGTTTTACAATGTTTTTAAATAAATGTTGTGCTGTTTACAACGTTTAATTGGGTTCAGGGTATTAAAATCAATTTAACATATAATTTTTTTCTCTCCCGCTTGGAGCCCTTTTATGTAGTAAATAAGCTTAGAAATTATTTTTGAAAGTCAAAATCCTAAACCCTCTCTTAGCATCTCTTGTCTTTCAGCCCTTTCATCGTTCCTAGCTTCTCCCTTTCTAAACCTTACCAGGATCAACCATAGAGATGATTTATGCTTAAGGGAACACCTTAGTTAGGGATTGTTTACTGGAAGAGCTTCGATAGGTGCTCTCTCACTCTCTCTCTCACACACACACACACTCTCTCTCTCTCTCCCTCCAAAAATTCTCTCTCACTCTCATGTATTATTAAGAATTTTCGCTCCAAAATTTAGGCTTCTTAAAAAAGTTCATTAGTTTGGGTGAAATACGAGTTTGTGTTGAATTTATGATGGTATATTGTGTGAGCTTGTGTGATTTTACTTTTTGAACTATATATATGTTGTTTCCTCTATTCTGTCCAGACTCCATCAATTGTTATCTAATGGTAGTCTCTCAGACCCGAATGGTAAGTTCTCCAGCCCTCAAAATTTTGGTTTTTTTTTCCTCATTATTCACTCTGTATTTTTGTTTTAATCAGTGGGTTTAATTTTTCTATATGATGGTTTCTTTATTGAGATTTATGTGCTTACTAAAGATTATTTTTCAATTTCAATTAATTATTTCCTTCATTCTGCCACCAGTTGGCTGTTTAAATTGGCTTTGCTAAAATAATAGATAGTGTTTCAAAGCGACAGTGGGATACCTTTACTAAAAAATAGGCTTCAACTTCTTCGTGACTCTGACAATGTAATATGATGCTTTTGATTACAAAGAATGTATGATAATATCTTCTCCTTCTTGTACGTTTGAAGGCAAAAGTAGATATGGTTAATATTATAGATTGAAACACTATCTATTTCTTTCCCCATTTTATTATGTTCATTTTGGGTTTCTAGGAAGTAATGTTAGTACAAATTCGTATTTTCCATTAGGTTGTAGCCTTCCAACTCAAACCTAATTTCCTAGCACATTTCAAATGGATTGTGGACTTAACGACCACTGATTGGAAGGACTATGTCCAAGGGACCAATAATGCATATTTTTTAATTGGCTTGTGGACATAGATTTGAATCGTAAGGTTTCAAAGGGAAATAGCGTCAAAAAGATTAACAGTTGTAGCGCTAAGGAGATGAGGGAATTAAAGCAGCTGTGATGCAGTCTTAACTTCAAGCAGATTGATAACAGTGGGCTAGTGGTTTGTTGGACATGGGGAAAATATAAGTTAGTTATGAAGATGCGTATTATTGTTTGGAATGTGTGGGGTTTAAATGACTTGGATAAACGGTTGCTTATTAAGGCAGCTTTACGTAGGTGGAAGCCGTATGTGGTGTGTCTCATAGAAACAAAAATGGAAGTTATCGATTAGAGGGTGGTAAATAGTGTTTGGGGCAATAGAGGTGTTGACTGGGAATGCTTAAAGGTTGTGGGTACTGCGGGTGGAGTTAAAGTCATATGGGATCAGAGAATAGTATCAAAGGTAGAAACGACTGTGAGCGATCTTTGAGTTTCTTGTGAGCTAAAGTTCGAGGAGACCAATACGAACTTGTTGTTTTCTGGAGTTTACGATCTATCTTGTACAGCAGAGCGAAGGATTTTATGGGCAGAATTAGAAGTAGTTAAGAGGAGGTGGAATATTTCATGGTGTTTAGGAGAAAACTTTAATGTTGTCTGTTTCCCTCATGAGCGTTCGGGAATAAGAGCCTTCTCTGCTACGATGATAGAATTTAATGACTTCATAAATAAAATGGAGTTAGTGGACCTGCCCTTGAAGGGGGGGGGGGGATTTTACGTGGTTTAGAAATGGACAAAGGAATCAGTTCTCAAGGATTGTCATGATCCTTGTTTCTGCAGATTGGGGGGATAACTTTAGAAATAGATTTGCCTTCCTAAAGTTACATCTGATCATGTTCCTCTACTGCTTGAGTGTAGCGACTGGATAAGAAGGAAAACACACTTTTTAGGTTCAAGAATATGTGGCTTAAGGAGCAGGGGTTTGTGGATTGGGTTAAAGTGAGATGGAATTCCTATACAATTGACGGGGGATCCAAGTTATATTGTGGCAAAGAAGTTGAAAGCACTGAAGAATGATTTAAAAATCTGGAATAGAGAAGTGTTTGGAAGTTTAGACCTAAAAATTAAGGAGTTGGAAGTGGAGATCATGAGTCTTGACGGTAGAGATGGAGGAGGAGTGGGTAATGCAATTGAGGATAGTCATAGAGTGGACCTTACGATTCTGAGCTATGCACATTTCAAATGGACGGTGGTAAGGTTGCTCGGTTTAACGTTAAGTTATAGAGATGGTTTACAATGGCAGATTTCGTATGGTTATATGTTAGTCGTGTACTTCATTTTAAATTTGTGTTTTATGGGGTGTTCTTTGTAATCTGTCCTCCTTTTCCATTTTGAGGCAATTATGCCTATTCCTACCTCTGCATTATTGATAGATGTGATGACCCGACACGGACCCCGAGGAGGAATCGCGAGTCAAGCCGTCCAAATAGGACTACAATTCATGCAAGGATTTAATTATAGAAACGACGTGATGCAACTCGGCACCAAAAGGCCGGAATATTTTAAAACTTTTTTTAAAACCTGATATAACAGTTAAAGACAAGTATACCAATTCATCGGCGAATTTACAACCGAAACCCAACATTAAACAGTTCATGCTATAACACCTCGACAGCTAAACATGTTGGAGAAAGAACAAAAGTAAATAAGTGCTAATGTGATGCTCAGCGGAAGACTTTAAACATGTGAATCAACTAGAACTATACAAGGCTCGGCGTACATGCGCCGACACTCAAAATAGAATACTAGTTACTACAAATAAAGACATAAATAGAACAAGTTCAAGTTCCCAAAAGCGAAGTCTAAATGACTTGCTATACCCAATGTCCTTTTAAAAGAGAACAAAAGAAGGACATCTATAACAACCTCGTCGCGAGCGATCTCAGACAAGCGCGAACCCTGCAATGCCTCAACGGGAAGGGCCTAGACGGCTCGGATCTAAAGCAGTAAAAGGGAAGGGGTGAGTCATAAAACTTTGTGAGCTAACAATTATGCATGTCATGGCATCATGCATCATACATAGCAAGATATCATCATTAATATCAAGTCAATCAAAGTATTCATTCATATAAACACTTAGTTCACATATCCATGGTAGCACATTTGTTTCACATAAGTGCTGTAAAGTAAAACACATATAAAGAGGATATGTTATAGAACCGGTGCTGCTACGTAGCTCCTGTAATACACAACGTTAACTTTGTTTCTGTGACTACAATGTTCATGTGAGTTACATCGATGTACCGAGGACACCCCTCAGCAGAATTAGCATAGTCCAAGCGCTCTATTGAATACGACAATGGGCTAACTTCTCCACTGGGGTCAACAATGGAGGGTGTGTGATAAAATCTGGTAAGACAACCCCTCACTATCACAAATCCCATAATTCGTGATGGCGATGCATTGTTTCACAATCGACCCAACCAAGTATGCCAGCTGGACTAATGCAATGCCAAGTAGATGTTTACTCGTCATATAAACAAAATAAGGAACAAGTTCGACAAAAGCAAACTTATTCAACAAGTAGGTGTTTACTTATCATCAAATCAAATAGAAATTCGACAAGAGCGAATTCAACATGTCAAATAGATATATCATTCTACAATATGCTCTCGATTATGCATTTCTTTAACATAATCATATAAACCGCATAAGAACTCGATTGAGTCTCATAAGCACACATACATCAAGCATGCACTTCAATTCATCCCAAAGTCTTGTAAGCTCATATACTAGTCTAACGAACTACAAACGTCGTAGGGATTGAATGTGGAGTCGGTATTGTTCAATAACTCCCTAAACTCAACTCCGATGAGTCATTGTTAAAAGTGCAACCAAATAGGGCATGGATACTATATGCATCCCATTACTCTTTTCTATGTTCTCCGTTCATTTCGAACACAATAACCAAGCCATCATGATCTTAGACTAGCCATAATCCAATTCTCGAGTTTCAAACCCTATAATAGTAGATTTTGCTAAATAAACAATTGAAATTAATTATTCTTTCACAAGAGTTGTGCCTAAGCACATATAGAACATAATTCATGCTTTACACAAAGTCAAAATCATAACTTGACATGGAAACCTTAAGAACTTGCATACTTTTCACACGATGAATTGAAGAATTCTACTTTACTAGAAGTCTTCCTAAGTATGTTTAGAACAACTATAATGAAGGAAGCATGTTATTTTATTGAACATAAAAATATGGGAATTGAAAACTCACCTTAAGCCTATGAATAATGGAAGAAAACAATAACAAGCTAAGGATTGTAGAAGAGGAGGGAAAGGGCTTCGATTAGGCGATCTCGGTTTGCCAATCGGGTTACCGGAACTCCGGCAAATGGTCACACAAGTATGGAAGCTTCACAAGCTCACCAATGGCTTCAAGGTTCAGTAAATTCAAGGTTGAAGACAATGGGGGCTGTCAAGGGGCTTTAAATGGGTGAACAAAACTACAATCCAAGTGAAGGGGGTTTATAAGGCTTCTAATTGCTCAATTAATGAAAGCCTTTGGTTAAATAACCATCGAAGGGCTAGCAAGGGTGAAACTTGGGTCAACAAAGGTGTGCCAAGCCAAAAAGGAACGGCCAAGGGTCAAGGGCAAAGGGGACATCAACCAAAAATCACTTAAAATCCCGAAATCTGGAAAACAGAGTTTTCATTTGCGAAGTTACTAGACAATCAATCTTGTAAAATCGACCATAAATATCTTACACCTCCAAATATGGTGATTATTGATTTTTCTGAAACTAGACTCTTTAAAATATTTTAGCCTTTTAAATTACTCAATTTGGACTAATATTCATCAAAATAAGGTTATTACAAAATCCAGTACAGAAGCTGATTTCCTGAAAAAAGAATTCTGGCACAGCCGTAGGTTAAGACCTAATTGAGGTACATAGACACCTTTAAAAATTAGCAAATTTTACAGGGAGTATCGTAACATATGTTGGTAAAACACACCCCAAGGAATTCTCAATCACTTTAGTAGATTGATACTAGAATTTTCCCGAAATTTGCCCCAAAAAAAAAGGACTGAATCTGTGAAGTTTCTTACTTATCGTTAAGCACCCAATGATCAATGAGATGACCAAGAACCACGAATCAATGATACTAAGACTCATTAAGACTTAGGTAAGTGTTTAGGAAGCTAAGTTGAACACTCGAAGCATTAACGACAAAGCATGCAACACATATAAGGCATACAAGCGACTATGATCGTAAGCAACCTAATGCAAGTATGACATGAACAATATGAACTACCTAACATGTTAAGGCATATGATATGTTATAATGATGTTGTACAAGTAATGGGTTTGGGTTCTCACATCCTCCCACACTTAACGGAATTTAGTCCCTAAATTCATACCAGTCATCTCGAATAAGTATGGGTATTTCTCCCTCATATATAGCTCAGTCTCCCACGTGGCTTACTCAATATTATGATTCTTCCACAAAACCTTCACTAACGGAATCCGCTTAGTCCTCAAGACTTGCTCTTTGGTATCAAGAATCCTCACTGGCTTCTCAATGTAGGAAAGATCGGGTTCAAAAGTAATTTCCTCATAAGCAAGAACATGTGATTCATCCTTCAAGTACTTACGAAGCATCGAAACGTGAAATACATCATGGATACCCGATATAGATGGTGGTAACGCAAGCCGATAAGCCAAAGATCCAATTCGCTCTAAGATCTCAAACTGACCAATGAATCTCGGTGAAAGTTTCCCTTTCTTCCCAAACTGCTTAGTACCGCACCGAGGCGATACCTTCAAGAACACATAGTACCAACCTGAAACTCAAGATCACGTCTCCGGTTGTCTACATAGCTTTTCTGTCTACTCTGAGCTGTAAGCAATCTATCTCTGATCAATTTTACACTATCAACCGACTGTTGTACCATCTCCGAACCCCATAACTTAGCTTCACCAACCTCATCCCAGCAAATCGGTGAGCGACACTTACGTCCATACAAAGCCTCATAAGGTGCCATCTAAATGCTCGATTGATAACTGTTATTATATGCAAACTCAACCAACGGTAGATGTGAATCCCAACTACCCTTGAAATCCAAAGCACACGCACTTAACATGTCCTCTAAATTCTGTATCAATCTCTTAGACTGACCATCTGATTGTGGGTGAACAGCAGTACTGAAGTTCAACTTCATACCCAAAGCCTCCTGCAAAGAATGCCAAAACCTCGAAGTAAACCTAGGATCCCTATCTGAAACAATGCTAACCGGTACACCGTGTAGCCTCACTATCTCCTGAATGTACAACGCTGCCAACTGACTCAAACTGTAAGTAATCACAATAGGAATAAAATGAGAAAATTTAGTTAACCTATCAATGACAACCCAAACTTCATCAAAGCCTTTACGAGTACGTGGCAACCCCGTAACAAAATCCACATGGTAATATGCTCCCACTTCCACTCCGAAATCTCAAGTGGTTAAAGTAAACCGACAGGTCTCTGGTGCTCAGCCTTAACCTGCTGACACGTCAAACATCTAGAAACATACTCAGCTATCTCCCTCTTCATACCATTCCACCAAAACTTCCTCTTCAAATCACGGTACATCTTAGTACTACCTCGATGTATCGTATACTTGGCCTTGTGAGCCTTATCAAGAACCATACATTTCACTCCATTTGAAGAATGAATGCAAACCCTATTCTGAAAAGTCAAGATCCCATCACTGTTCATCGCGAATTCGGGTGTATTATTCTCACCCAATCCATCAATAATCTTCCTCAAATTTGAATCAGTAGCTTGAGCTTCGTTGATCAACCCAAATAAAACTGGTGTAGCATGAACACTAGCAAAGAGAACACTATGCTCACTCATAATAGGACTCCATTCACGAACATCCTCAATCATCTTCCATTCTCTCATCATCAAACATGACATGTAGGATCTCTTTCTCAAAGCATCCGTAACTACATTCACTTTACCCGGATGGTATAAGACAGTGCAATCGTGATCCTTAAGCTTTTCCATCCATCGCCTCTGTCTCATATTCAACTCCTTTTGTGAGAAAAGGTATTTCAGACTCTTATGATCCATATACACCTCAAACTTAGCTCCATAAAGATAGTGTTTCCACTTGTGAAGCGCAAAGATAATAGCTGCTAACTCAAGATCATGTGTCGGATAATTCTGCTCGTATGGTGACATCTTCCTAGAAGCAAAAGCAATAACCTTCCCGTTCTGCATAAGTACACAACCCAAACCTTCTAACGAAGCATCACTATAAACCACGAAGTTATCACAACCACTAGGTAAAGCTAAAATAGGAGTTGTAGTCAATCTCCTCTTCAATTCCTGGAAACTAGCCTCGCACTTGTCACTCCAAATAAAAGTAGACTTATTTTGAGTCAAATTCGTCATAGGAGTAGCAATCTTGGAAAATCCCTCAATGAACCTACGGTAATAACCTACCAAGCCCAAGAAACTATGGACTTCGGTCACCGTACTAGGAGTCTTCCACTTGGTAACAACCTCAACCTTGGATGGATCCACCGCGATACCATCACTAGACACAACATGCCCAAAAAAAGTAACATGTTCTAGCCAAAATGCACACTTGCTAAACTTAGCAAAAAGCTATTTCTTACGCAACACAAAAAGAACATCTCTCAAATGATTCTCATGCTCCTCTAGTGACTTTGAGTACACGAGGATATCAGCAATGAACACTACTACAAAACAATCAAGGTACTCATGAAACACCCTATTCATCAAGTCCATGAAAATGGCAGGCACGTTTATCAAACCAAATGGCATCACAACAAACTCATAATGGCCATAACGCGTACGAAAGGATGTCTTTGGGACATCCTCTGCCCCAACCCTCAACTGGTGGTAACCACTCCTCAAGTCTAACTTGGAATACATAATAGACCCCTAAAGTTGATCAAAGAGATCATCAATGTGAGGTAAAGGATACTTATTCTTTATAGTAACCTGGTTCAACTGACGATAGTCTATACATAACCGTAAACTACCATCCTTCTTCTTCACAAATAACATAGGTGCACCCCACGGAGACACACTCGGTTTAATAAACTACCTATCAAGAAGTTCCTGCAACTGCTCCTTCAACTCTCTCAACTCAATTGGAGCCATCCTATAAGGTGCTTTAGAAATAGGTGAAGTTCCTGGCAATAGCTCAATGCAAAACTTTAACTCTCAATCAGGAGGTAATGCATAATCAGTCGAGAAGACATCAAGAAATTCATTAACTACCTGTACATCTTCTAAATTAGAAGTAGACATGCTAGTATCAAGAACACAAGCAATATACCCTGTACACCCCTGAGATAGAAGTTTTCTAGCCCGCAAAGCAGAAATAACATGTATACCATTCATGGCATGATCACCCGTAAACACAAACTCCGGAATACCGGGCATGGCAAAAGTGACTCTCTTGTGATGGCAATCTACTAAAGCATGGTAAACACAAAGCAAATCCATTCCCAATATCACATCACATTCCGGGATAGGCAACACTATCAAATCTGCATACAAAATCCGATCACAAACAAGTACATCACAACCCCTATAGACCTCAGACGCCAACATACAATCACCCAACGATGTAGACACCTTAAGCACATAAGGCAACTGAGCCGGCAATACACATAATGATCTATGAAATGAGATGCGACATAAGAATGAGTAGACCCCGGATAGAAGATAAAATTCAAAAGCTAATTTACTATGCTTC
Source organism: Codonopsis lanceolata (assembly GCA_013146195.2). Classification (NCBI taxonomy): domain Eukaryota; kingdom Viridiplantae; phylum Streptophyta; class Magnoliopsida; order Asterales; family Campanulaceae; genus Codonopsis; species Codonopsis lanceolata. The sequence continues at coordinate 5,057,445 of CM028378.1, forward strand.
CCGCACTCTGACGGACATTGAAGGGAGATATTTAGAGGTCAAAAAGTTGGTTCTCGCTTTAGTGATCACTACCCGAAAGTTAAAGGCTTATTTCCAGACACACTCGATAACAGTCTATACCAACTTTCCTCTAAGAAAATTTTTGCACAAACCGGATATGGTGGGCAGAATATTGAATTGGTCAGTCGAACTCTCAGGGTACGACATCGATTATGAGCCTAGGAAGACAATCCGAGCACAGGTCTTGGTCGATTTCATCGTTGAAACTTCGTTCACAAAGTAGAAAGTCGATCAAGAGCAAATTAGCGAACAGTTCACCCCTATGACTAAAAAAATGACCATAACTGGCGAACAGGCAAAGACTAGGCCCCTTCAATATTGGATCTTGTTTGTAGATGGATCTGTAGGGACAGAAAAAAGTGACGCAGGTCTCTCACTGCTCATCCTAGAGTCAGGAGAACTAAATTTGGCCTTAAGATTCCAATTCAAAGCTTCGAACAATTAGGTCGAGTATGAAGCCTTGGTCACTGGAATCGAGCTCGTACTGAGCTTAGGGGCCGAGGACATTGTGATCTACAGTGACTCCCAGATGGTGGTAAAACAAGGGTTGGGCGAATACGAAGCAAATCATCCGGCCTTAGCCAAGTATCAACGATTGACCCAAAAACTGTGGGATGATTTAAATATTAGGAGTTGGAGTAGATCTTTAGAGAAGGATATTCTCGAGCAGATTATTTCTCCAAGATCGCATCCTCAAAAGCTGAGTAGGTACCTCCCTGCATCGAGCTTGTGTTTCTCAAATGCCCAGCCATCGACCAGGAGGAGATTGTGGTAATCACGGAGGCTCCGAAATGCTGGATCGATGACATAAGGGGGTACATCGAACAGGGAATTTTACCAGATGACAAAAATGAGGCACAAATAGTAAGGAGCCAAGCTTTCAGATACTCGGTTATGGGAGGAACGCTGTATAAACGGTCCAACACAAAGCCTCTCCTTCGATGCATAAGGCCCGAAATGGTGACTGATTTGCTCATTGAGGTACATGAAGGAGAATGTAGGGGACATCCGAGTGTGAGGACACTGTCGGATAAAATGAATTTTCATAGGTATTACTGGCCTAGCATGCGAAGGGACGCAGTGGAGTATGTGAGATAATGCGACAAATGCCAGAGATATGCAAACATTTCACGACTTCCCTTGGTCCTACAAACACAGGTGGTCACAGCATGGCCCTTTGACATGTGGGGAATCGACCTCATTGGCCCCTTCCCCAAAGCCAAATATGGGTGCGAGTATGTCATTGTCACGGTGGATTACTTCACCAAATGGATAGAAGCAAAACCGCTCGCCAGCATCACCGAGGATCAAGCTATAAAGTTCGTATACGAGCAAATATTTTGCCGAATCGGACTTCCTCGAATGATCGTTTCCGACCATGGCACCCAGTTTTCGAAGAAGTTCGCAGTGAGCTACGAAAGGCTGAATGTAAAACATCGAATGTCCTCGGTAGCTCACCTGCAAGGCAATGGTCAAGCAAAGGCAGGGAACGAAAAGATCTTGCATGCCCTAAAGAGGAACTTGGACAATAAAAAAGGAAGCTGGCTAGAACAGTTGCCAATTGTCCTATGGGGAATTAGAACGTCAGTTCGGGGATCTACTGGTAAAACCCCATTTGCACTAACTTATGGGTCAGAAGCCATGGCACCGGTTGACTTAGCCCTTCCAACAGCTCGGGTCACCTTCTTCGATCAACCACAGAACGACTCTTCCAGGAAGATCGACCTCGACAACCTAGAAGAGAAACGACTAGAAGCCCGCCTCAGAATGATCAACTACAAGAAACTTATTAAGATCCACCATGACAAGAAAGTCAATCCAAAAACTTTTTCAGTTGGCGATTGGGTCCTAAGAAAGATAGAGGCGATGGGCAGAAGGTTGGGAAGAAACAAGCTTTCCCCAAACTGGGAAGGCCCGTTTAGAGTCACCAACATTGTTAAGGAGGGAACATACCGATTGGCAGAATCCGATGGCACTCCGTTAAAAAACCCTTGGCATGCCAATCATCTCAAAGCATAATACCACTGATGTAACCTCTTTGTAAACGTTCCAAGTGCTCAATGAATGATGATGTATCTTTTCAAAAAGAAAGTGTTCGCCTCCCGCTGATTTCTATCCTCGTACGGAGGTAGGACCAAGGCCTTGTCCTCAGTACACGAGGAAGGTCACAATAAAGAAATGAGCTAAGTGTTCATTCTCATCCTCGTACGGAGGTGGGACCAAGGCCTTGTCCTCGAAACACGAGGAAGGTCATAATAAAGAAATGAGCTAAGTGCTCATTCTCATCCACGTACGGAGGTGGGATCAAGGCCTTGTCCTCGGTACACGAGGAAGGTCACAATAAAGAAATGAGCTAAGTGCTCATTCCCATCCTCGTTCGAAGGTGGGACCAAGGCCTTGTTCTCGGTACACGAGGAAGGTTACAATAAAGAAATGAGCTAAGTGTTCATTCTTATCCTCGTACGGAGGTGGGACCAAGGCATCATCCTCGGTACACGAGGAAGGTCACAAATAAAATAAAGAATACAAGTATGGAACAACAAGCAAAAAGAAAATGAAATAATGAAAAGTTGACATATCAAAGCAACAAACCAAAAGAGCATTACACTTCAAAACCAAATAAAAATTGTTCTAAAAATACGGGCACATACGCCTAGTCAACTCGACACAACGAGGATTAAGAACTATTTTGGAAGATCTACAACCTCGGCATCACGAGCTGGGGAGGGCAAACCACATTGTTCGGCGACATAAGATTCATCAGTAAATTGGTCACGATTGGACTGCTCACCCATGAAATGCCTCAACTTAACCTCTGCATCAAACTCCACATCTTCGCCATTTTGCACAGCGTTGATAAGGAAGATGACATCCAGAGACCAAGAAGTCGGGGGCACCCATTCTTCAAACTCGTCTTTAGCATCTTTCCCCTTGATCATCTCGAGCTCGCCTTCGTCGTAAAGGACCATCTCATATCCTTCCCTCGCAGCATCCCTAGAGAAATGTTCGCCACCCGATTCAACAATGGTCCCGAGGGTGACACCCGAGGAAGCAGCCAGGCGGAGAACATGGCGAATACCGCGCTCGTAATATAGGAGGACCTCCTTTGTAAATTCCTCCGTCTCTTTGAAATCAGCAAAATTCGAGGCCCTCACCTCATCGATCCACCTCTCCAAGTCAGCAATCCAAATCGAGGGCTCAGTTGCATCCTTCTCTGCCGAGGATCTCACCTAGACGGCCTTTTCAGCCTTTTGCTCGGCTTCGGCAGCTCGGTTTTCAGCCAGTTCCTTCTCCTTAACCAGAGCAAGTACTTGGGCAACAATCCCTCCAGCTCGATTGCCTTCTGGGCTTTGTCGATTTCCAGGGATGCCAAACGAGCTTTGAGGATTTCAATCTCATCCTGGTCGACTTGGGCCTGAGCTTTGAGTTTCCTTGCTTCAGTCTCAGCTCGACCAGAGCGACCACTCAGCGAGCTAACAAAAGAGCACAACTACAAGGAAATAGAAGAGTGAAAAATTAGATACAATGCGTCCAATAAAAAGAAAGAAGAGGAGAAAAAAAAGAATAAGGGAAGACTTTTACCTCGCTCACGCACAGCCCAATGTGGCCCATAGCCTCATTGGCAGGCAGAGAATTGGCAACCCCGACCATGTCTCTCATATGGGCCCGAACAACTATCCCTTACCCGGCCAGGGCAGTAGAACCATCCTGTCGGGTCACGTCAATATTTTGTAGCGCCAGGATATCCCCGATGTCTTGACCGAGCTTGATCCTCGCAGCACGAGTGGTTAGCACGGCGAAGTCATCCTTTAGCCAAGGAACGGTGTCCCTGCTGGATGAGGAAGATACGGCCGTAGCCTTTAATTTTTTTGAAACAAGGGAGCGGGCAGACACATCCTCGAGGATTCGCTCAAGGTCCTCTTGTATCTCCTCGATTAGTCGTCTTTTTGCCATGGGAGGAGCGGGGGCACTTTCGATGGAGGCTGATCTGGTAGATATGACGGGAGCTTTCTTCGCCGGGGCTTGAGTGGAGGACTTGGGATTCCGAGCAATGATGACCTTAGGTGGCACCTGCTAAGGAGCTGTTGAAGCTGTAGTAGTAGGCACAGCCGAGGACCCAGCCCCCTGCTCGTCAGTAGGCAGAGTATAGGCTTTTGTAGGATCGGCAACTGCATCCTTCAGCACAAGTTGGCGGGCAGCACCATGGGTCTGCCTAGCACTCCTCCCAGAGATTTGATCTAGGTCCAGCACCATATCTGAAACAACAAAGAGAAATAATTCAGAAATTATGAGCAAAAGATAAAGATCAAAAGACAGCAACCAAATATATATATAACGAATACTTTCGCAGCTTTCGAAGTTGAGCAAGTCATCCTTGCATCGAGGGCAGTCCACTTTAAATCTACTCACTTCGTGCATTGATCACCCCGGATACTGGATATACTCGGGAGCCTCGCAACGAGGATTGACTCCTTCAATCTTTTTGGTCGACATCCCGACTATCCTCAGTAGAACCTCGGCCCCTGGCCACCGAGCCCAAAGAATACCCGGCAGTCCAGCCGCACCCCGGGGAAAGATTCAATGGCCGCCAAGGACACCTCGTATTCGTCCAAAGTCCCAGCAGAGGAAAGGGACTTAACATCAGAAACTGAAGCCGAGGAATAGGAAAATTCCATCCTATTCGACTCTCGACCAATAGGACCTTCTCGTCCCAGTGCCCCGTTTTGCCAGGGGGCTTGGTGAGCAAGCTGATGCCCTGGTTGTGATGTTTGCATTGAAGCCGATTCAAGGACTTAGCCACAGAAAAATAGGTCTTAAACAAGGGAAGGGTAGGCTCAAACCCGAGTACACGAACATAAGTAGCGAATGACACCAGGTACCTTACTAGGTTGAGAGAGAGATAGAGGGGATGGGTGTCGGCCTTTTCAAGAAGTTTGAAGATAAGAGGTCGAGGAGCAGCCGAAGACCTACCTCAAAAAACGTGGTGTAGAAACCCACCCTGTCAAGACGACTCCTAAGCTCGTCCAAACTTAGTGAATTGTTGGGAGCGGACCCTCGAAATCTCTTGGAACTATGATTGTACATGTTATTCGAAGCGAGCAAGTCCTCCGGCCAAATATTGTTTTTCCACTCCTTTAATACTTGGCGAGCTGGTGGGGCGTCCTCGATCCCACCTGAGCCCTCCTCAATTCTGGCAGCAGCTGAGGAGGTTTCTCACTTCTTCTCGCGAGCCAGAGTCCTGTTAGCTACCACCACCTCTTCGGCGATGATTTCCCTATAATATTGGTTGAATAAATATCTTAGGGCTTTCTCCTTGTCCCTACAGACCATCATGACTAAGCCAGTGGGGAGATCCTCGGTCATGTATTCTTCGTCAGGAAGCACTGGCAAGCCCTCCACATTATACCCCCTCTCCACCAAAAGGGGCACTGCTCGGCTAGGCAAAACAATTTTCCAGGCCCCATCGGTTTGTGGGGGATCGAGCATACATGGGATCTGGACTTACGTGTTTGGTCCTCATCCCAGGTCTCGACGCAGTAGAAGGGCTAGGCGAGGAGGAAGAAGAAGTTTCACTGGGCGTAAAGGCAGGGACGGGTCTCATAAGGCTTAAACCCTAAAAACTATGAAAATATAAACAGCGAGCAGAAAGGGCAAATACCTGCAAGTTGAAGACGATGAAGAAGGAGAAATAAAATAACCGAGGACCTGGAAAAAGAAAGGTCACCGGAGTTAGCATCGAAATGACAGAAACAGCAACTGAATCGCCTGAAAGTTGCTACAAACCCAAAAACCAACTCAAAACAAACTCAAAATGCACGAAATTGACCTCAACTGAAAGAAAGGAAGAAAGAGAACCTGGAAATTAGAATGTAAGGTAAAGTATCGGCTAGAAATGGCAAGAAATAATGATCGGCAAGAGAACTCTTTCGCCTTTACAAAGGTACGTTTTTTAGGAGGTGTAAATTAAGAGGAGAAGAGAAGAAGAAGAATATGATTTGGAAGCCTTAACCCTAAAAAGGTTAAGCTAGGGTATTTATATATATTTACAATAAGTTACACATAACACCCTTTATAATATCCCTTATTCGCTAACACCCCTCAAGCCGAGCATAAATATCATGCATGCCCAGCTTGTTACTTATATAATGCAACCTATTTCCAACCACCGACTTTGTCAGAACATCAGCAAGCTGATCACCGGACTTGACATAGCTTGTGACAATAATCTTTTGTTATAGCTTCTCGCGAATGAAATGACAGTCAACCTCAATATGTTTTGTGCGTTCATGAAACACAGGATTCGATGCAATATGGATGGCTGATTGATTGTCACACCATAGCTGCATAGGTGTTAAACTACCAAACCCCATCTCCTCAAGTATTTGGCGAATCCACATCAACTCACAAGTCGACTGAGCCATGGCTCTATATTCCGCCTCAGCACTGGATCTCGACACAACCTGCTGCTTCTTGCTTTTCCAAGACACTAAGTTGCCTCCAACAAATATACAATATCCCGTGGTTGACTTCTTACTAATAGGACATCCAGCCCAATCAAGATCACAAAAACCCTCAACTCTTATGTGCCCATGATCGCGATAAAGTAACCCACTGCCTACCGGAGCTCCTTTTGAGATCACAACGCCTCCCCAATGAGTAGATCGTGGAGACGACATAACCGATCGACTTTCGCATTTATCGCAAATGCAATGTCCGGTCTAGTCAGCCTAAATAGTTCAACTTCCTACAAGTATACATTTGATACCTCTCCTGATGATTCAATTCTTCACCATCATCATCTCTAAGCTTCAAATTAGCATCCATAGGAGTCTCACTCTGTTTTGCCCCTAACATCCCAAGCAGTTAGTAAGTAAGTCCAAGACATACTCCGCTGAGAAAGAAAGATGCCTTGTTTCGAACGAAACTTCAATTCCCAAAAAAATACTGAGGTTCCCGAGATCTTTTGCTTTGAAATCTTTCTTGAAGGAAAGACTTCGAGAGAACAAATTCCCACACTATTTCCGCCAGAATAACAATATCATCAACATACACAACCATGAGAATACACCCCGCTCGATCGACGATAAAAAAGACTCGAATGATCACCGCCGCACCGCATAAGGCCAAACTCTAACACGACTTCACTAAATCGACCAAACCAAGCTCGAGGAGACTCAAGCTGCACATACAACAACTTTTTTAACTTGCACACCATATCCCCGACTCCCCGAACAAAAAACCAGAGGTTGTTCAAGATAAACCTCTTCAGTGTGTCACCATGAAGAAAATCATTTTGACATCTAGTCTGGTAAGCCTGCTGGTATGATGCGAAGAAGAGAAACAAGCAACCCAACGTAAGCCAACTTCGCAATCGGAGAGAAAGTTTCGAATAATCCACACCATAAGTTTCGGGGCATAACCTCTTCGCAATAGACGTGCCTTCAACCGAGCAAGTGAACCATCGTGATTCACTTTCACCGTGAAAAACCCACTTACAACCAATTGCCTTCTTTATTATTCTAAGCAAAGGTATCAAATCCCAAGTCTCGATTCTCCTCAAGATCCTTCATCTCCTCTTCCATAGCTTTTCTCCAACTGTGGTGAGCCACCGCCTCCTGCATTATGCATTTAGAATAAGGTAAGACTCAAGAGAATTAATTAAGGAAGACGAGAAAAAGACAAACCGTAGTAACTAACATAGTCAAGAATGGAATATTGTGCACAACTACGCTTACCTCTTCAAGTGCAATCCGAAACATCTAGATCGATAATGGTGGCACCGAGTGCTGTGGATCAGTAATGAGGACCGGCCTCTGCAGGGACCACACGAGGCTTGTATGGAGATCCTCTCGTGGACTGGGCGAGAGAGTAAACTTGCCGAACGGGGGGGACAAGAGAGGAGGCGGAGATTGTGGTCGTAAGCTTCTGATCAGACAACGTGATAGACAAGGAAATCATCATTTGAGTTACGGGTCAAATGCATGATGAGGATAGAATGATTCTGATTCAAAAAATGTGACATCAAGAGAAACGAGATAACGATTCAACTTCTGGAGAAAACAACGATATTCTTTTTGAGACCGAGAGTGAGCCAAGGAAGATACATTTGAGGGACTTAGGATCCAACTTGGTTATATTAGGTCGATGATTAATAAAGCAAACACAACCAAAGGTCTGCGTGACATTTAAAAACAACGAACGGAAGGATATAAGACACTCCATGGAATCTCCCCACAAGTGACCGAGGATGGCATCCTATTAATAAGATGACGCATCGTACCAAAATTGCTTAAAGTAGCACATACATTTGAAAGCTAAGAGCCCTCAAGACTTTCCATTAGATGTCGATTCTTTCTCTCCGCCACCCCGCTTTTGTTAAGGTGTATCGCTGGCAAGAGATTCATGAGTCATGCCATGGTCATGCATAAAAGTAGAAAAAGGGTGGAGAAATATTCTTTTGCATTGTCACTACGAAGAATTTTAATAGGCACACCAAACCGAAAGTAGTAATTTCAAAGACAAAACCACAAAAAATAGAGAATAACTCGTAAGCCATTTCTCATTAAGCAAATCCAAGTTACACGGGAAAAATCATTGACAAATGTAACAAAATAACGATAACCAAGTTTCGACACTACTGGAGGCGAGACTTTAATCCCAAACATCAAAATGAACCAACTCAAACTGGACACAAGCCCTTTTATTGACTCTAGGAAAGTATGAAACACGATGGTGTTTAGCATAATGACGCTCACAATTTAATGTAGACAAAGACTCTAAACTAGGACACAATATCTTCAAATTCGAGACAAGGATGACCCAAACGACAATGAATCGATGCGGTGTAAGGGAAGTGACAATCGAACATGCAACCGAGAGACAACATCATCCAAACAAGTAAAGCCCTCCCCGATTCGTAGAAGCCTCTACCAATAATCCTCTTCGCCGTAAGATCCCCGAAAGACACAAGAATTAGAAAGGAATGGGACACTACGGCTTGTAATCACACGTTAATTTAGTGATGGATAGTAAATTGAATGGAAAACCGGGAAGGTATAGACGTAAGACAACGATGAGAGATGGAGTGATACGAGCGATTCCACTCGAACACATGCAATGTAATCTATAGACCCATTGGCTAACGTGACACTAGGCAATATAAGAGGTAAAGGAAGATAAAATACCTTCATCACCGGTCATATGATCGGTAGAGCACGTAATCGAATCAATGACCCATTTGCGCTTCGAGGAGGAAAGACACGCACAGGTTTACCTCGAATGGACAAGAGCTGCCGGCAGAAGAGGAAGATGAAGACGGCTGAGAGACTAAACCGGGTATACCTAGCATACTCTTCATCCGACATCATAACCATCACCTCTCCGTCGGGCCAAAGGAGAGGACCGACTAACTGAGTGGCCTGATGAGTAGCAACATTAGCAAAGCGGTTATTAGCCTGGCTTCCCATGTAATTCCAACAATTGTGGCTGCCGCAGATGCCCCGTGTCCCCACAATGGTAATGCACCTCGACATCCCGATTCCCACCACGCCCATGTGCATCATCACCACCACGACCACCCCGACCTCCTCTACCACCTCTCGCCCACCACCACCACACCTAATTACCATGATCGTAACCTCGATGCCCATGAAATGCCCGGCAAAGCAGATGACTCACCCGCATCCCCCCCCAAGCGGAGAAGGCGTAGTAGATGTGCGTAAAACCGCGAGAAAGCCTCGGACAAGGAGCAAATATCAAGACTGCAGGAAAAATCTGCGATCGGCGAGAGCAAACTTCAGTCGCAAGCCGCTAAAAACCCATGACAAGGAGGTCGTATTCACGCCTGCTCGTGATCTCCTTAATATCGGTGTAATTGGAAGCAAAGTGCACCATTCACGAGGCAGTTTCTTCAAAATACGCAGAAATCGAGTCACGGTGCGATCTCTTTGATTCTCAGCCGAACACGGTCGGTGGACAAGTCATACAAAAAGATTGATTATCACCGAATACAACACCTCCAAATACTCCCAAAGATCTTTATTCTTTGACTGTTTCTTATGGGAAACTAACTCTGAACATGATATCGTCATGGAATTCATCATCGGCCAAAAGAGTAATGCATCATCCCTAATCCAAACCTTCGTGCATTGTCACCGGCTTTAATATCAGTGAGATGATCACCCTTTTCCATACCAATTAGACTCTTTACTAACCACCTTACGCCACATCATATAGTTTGTACCATCAAGTTTTTTTATCTATAAGCTTGTTAGGAGTGGTGATCACCGCCGAAGTCGACTCTAAGTCATGACATAACTCATTTGAATGTAAGAATCCTTTCAACCAAGAAACCAAACAAGAAAGAGCCAGTTGCAACACACGCCAACCAAGAAAACTAACCACACAGGTGGACTACCTGAACTGGGGCGAACCAGACGAGACAAAAATTTCGACGAAACTCCGTAGACGCTGTGGCTTTCGAACTCTGCAGGTGAAGGTTTCCGGCGAAAGGAACTGGTCCTCTGGCGTCGCCTAGAGACGGCGAACTAGTTCTGGTGCTGGGTTGTCAGACAAAGAAACTGTGATGGCCAAACGACTTCGCCCACTCAATCGTGCTGGAAACTGACGATGCCTCTGAACCTGCGAACCCTTGCGCGCACAACAAAAAACAACGTCGGGCACAAACACAACTGGCAAACCACAACCTGGGCTGGCCTATCAATCAATGGTTGCACACTCCGGCAACTCAGAGCATCACATAGCCTGGCGATGCCGTAAGGAACGCAACGTCCTTAACGTTGCATGTAGAGAAAGAAAAAAAAATAAAAATAAAAAAGTAAAAAATAGAAGTGAGGTGTATCAAACCAAGTTTGTTACGTAGAAACCCGCTCTGATAACATGTAAATTAAGAGGAGAAGAGAAGAAGAAGAATATGATTTGGAAGACTTAACCCTAAAAAGGTTAAGCTAGGGTATTTATATATATTTACAATAAGTTACACATAACACCCTTTATAATATCCCTTATTTGCTAAAGGACGGAAAATGCAGAGTAGTTGGAAGCGTAAGGAAGGAAGTGAAGCCAGTGCTCCTACCGCCATTCCCGGTCGCCGTGGCTAACAATGCAAAAGTCGTACACAAACCAATTACGTTTTGGAGAATGACGGCGTCACAATTATGAACAGTAAATGGAAATGATTACCTACGACCCCTCGATAATCGTGCCATTTAATACAATCGACGGACCAATTTCCCACATAATTCCACTACAAACTCCGAAATTCATCCTCGACTTTAAATTTGAGCATGATCGAGCAACAATTGACGATGAAAAGCGACCGTAAGCGAGGAAGCAGAAAAAACCGAGGAAACCCAACGAAGATACAATGCTTGACAGTCAAGTGGAGAACCAACTATACTTTCCAAGCTAAGGATAAATCCTCACACTTGGAAACTCGGGGGCTATTGAAGGGACCCAACCTAGGTCCTCCGACGTGGAGTGAGCACGTGGCTCCCAGCTAGGCATGGGTAGGGCCCACCTAACAATAGGTCATCTAATTAACGAATGGATTGATCATAGCCAACCATTACTCATCTGGCCGAACAAAGTATCCTCGGACCGACCAAAAGTCACTCCAGGAGCCAAGCAAGATCAACCACAAAGCCGGGGAACGTCCATGCCCGGCATTCGACCAAGTAGTCACCAGATGTCAGATCCTGATTGGAGACCACGTGTTGTCCACGCAAGCATAGGTCAAGTAGTGAGAGGTTGACAACGAGTCGACCAAGTGACATGCCCTTACATGTGAAGGAATGATATGACTTGGCAAGTAAACAACCACCAACTATGTAAGGCTACCCATAGGCCATCAACCAGTAAGAAGCTGTCAGCCAGTCGACCAGCAACAAGTCACTATGTTCGAGGGCCCCTACATTGATCATGATCCCCAAAGGGACAACTACTATAAAAGGAAGCCTTCTCCTACAAGAAAGGTAAGTGAAATCTAAGACATACACACACAATTTCATTCAAACATCAAGTAAAATATACACTATCACCGGAAGCTTAAGGGAACGCCTAGCTCCGACACACATATTCATTGATTACTGACTCTCATACCGGAGGCCTGTAGCTAGGAAAACCTCCGGCACCCTAACGGTAGTCTTATTGCAGGTCACTAAAGATCAAGGACAAACATAACAAATTAGTTTACAAGTGAACCAAAGCTCAGATATCCTATCCAGTTTGGTACACCAAGTACCCCCGTTCATCAACGTGGATACCCATCAAAGGCACGTCAATTCCGGTCCATTACGTGGATCACCAACTTAGTCACCCCATCTTTGTGGCGTGATCAATTACTAGTATGCTACATGAACTGAAATGAAAAAGCGAAGAAACTAGTAGCTACCAATGGAAAATACGAATCCAACGCCACCAAAATCATCCTGATCAGATTAGTAACGTGCAGTCTCGCACCACTTGAGGTTGCTGATGATTCCTCTGTCTTCTCGCAAATCGGTTATACACTTGCAACCTAAAGTGCTGTGGACATTTGCAGTCATCCCCTCTATTAATGTCACCCATGATGCAATACAAGTTTTTTCTTTTCCCATTAGGCCCTCGTCGTTTGCTAATCTATGTACTCCATGATACCATGTCACCCATATTTGTTAGCACATTTTTAATTGATACCCCCATTTACAACCGTCAAACTGTTTGAATCACCCTTGAATTAAGTATGCAATTAGATAACTTTAATTCCTCCATTATTATAGGAAACGAGAAAATGACGGTGGACGGTTATTCATTTTTTATTGTCAATCAGTAATAACTAATGCTATAAATAATACCTATATCTGAATATGGAACATGACGCAGCATGCAAGATAATACACATGGACGGTATAGAAAGTGGTACATGATGAATAATTTTTATATGTTTTGGACCAAAATGTGAGATATGAAGTATCATCCAGCACATGCAAATGTACAACTTGCTGATTAAACATCCTAATTTCTTTTCTATAAATGATTTAATTTTTCCCTCTATTTTTATTTTTATTTTGCTGCGGTAAAAAATCAAATGGTAGCAATGGGCAGCATGATTGCCGATTAAGTTTAAAATCTCGAGCCTAAGTGAGTTTGAAAAGTAGCATTCACGTACGCTCAAGTTATTATTCCATGCTTACTCCCCGATATTTACTTTAAAAATAATTAATAATGCCGATTATGTATGCCTTCATTCATGTTTTACATTAGCTTTTATACATTCGACTCATTTATGCGTCGATGGAATTAATAACTCACACTCCTATGCCCATCGTAGAGAAAAATGTGTGATCAATTTATAATTTTGGGATCTTGCCCAGGTATTTATGTTAAAATTATTATTCATGAGAGAACTAGTTCACATAAATTCGAATATTTGTAATTACTTTGTGCTCGGAACGTGTTATAACTACTTTGACGTATCCACTGTAACGATGCATGCTACATTACGCTTTCACTGTAACGTACAACTAAACATATCTTGTGTACTTGACCACACATACTTGCCTTCGCGAACACATGTTTTGTGAGTTTATATTGTAAATCGTAAATATACTTGATTTGCAAATGATACACCTAAGGCTTCAGGTATAAAGTACATGTTAACAAAGCTTAGGCTTTCCAAAAAAACCATCCACCATGCTCGAGCACACTACAAGCCTTCACAAGTAGTAACTACTCAGAGATCAGAGCAACAAGAATGAGCATATCATATGTCGGCCTCTGCCCAAGAGCCAACAATACTGACCAGCGATACTTCTCGATTTCAAGATGAACCCTTGTATTCGAGAAGTAGGGGGTAACATCAAGGAAGCTAAAGCATGATACGCTCCTTCCTGAGAGTCACACATTATACTTTGTGCCCGAGCACATTATTACTGTGCCCAAGCCACACTATCCTCAGATTTTTGCTCTACGCATACATCCACTCTTTACTCGCAAAGTCACGACCAATTAAACACGCGCCTACATGTGTTTATGCTCCTCGCTCCCCATTCGATTTTAGTTGCAGCTGAGCTTCATATTGTCCTCCCGCTCGAGTTTACTCACGGTTGAGTTGTACACAGCTGACAGCGCCTACCTACGCTTGTGCTCCCCGCTCGAGTCTACTCGCGGCTCAGCTTCATATTATCCTCTCACTCGAGATTACTCGTGGTTGAGTTGTACACAGCGCCTACCTACGCTTATACTCCCTGCTCGAGTTTACTCGCGACTGAGCTCTACATTGTCCTCCCGCTCGAGTTTACTCACGGTTGAGTTGTACACCGCGCCTACCTGCTCTTATACTCACCGTACGAGTTTACTCGCAGCTGAGCTTCATATTATCCTCTCACTCAAGTTTACTCGCGGTTGAGTTATACACTACGCCAACATGTACTCATGCTCCCATCTCAAGTTTACACACGGCTGAGCTCTACATTGTCCTCGTGCTTGAGTTTACTCGCGGTTGAGTTGTACACCGCGCCTACCTGTGCTTATACTCCTCGCTTGAGTTTACTCACGGTTGAGTTGTACACTGCGCCTACCTGCGCTCATACTCCTTGCTCGAGCACACTCGCGTCTGAGCTCTACATTGCTGTCCCGCTCGAGTTTACTCGCGGTTGAGTTGTACACCGCGCCTACCTGTGCTTATTCTCCCCGCTCAAGTTTACTCGCGAATGAGCTTCATATTGTTCTCCCGCTCAAGTTTACCTGTGGTTCCAATGTACACAGTGCCTACCTGCACTTATGCTCCCTGCTTGAGTCTACTTGCGATTGAGCTTCATATTGTCCTCCCACTCGAGTTTATTCGCGGTTGAGTTGTATACAGCGCCTACCTGCGCTTATGCTCCCCGCTCAAGTTCACTCCCGGCTGGGCTCTACATTGTCCTGCCGCTTAAGTTTACTCGCGGTTGAGTTGTACACTGCACCTGCATGCGCTTATGCTCCACGCTCGAGTTTACTCGCGACTTAGCTTCATATTGTCTTCCGGCTAAAGATTACTCGTGGTTGAGTTGTACACCGCGCATACCTGTGCTTATGCTCCCCGTTCGAGTTAATTACTCGCAGCTAAGCTTCATATTTTCCTCCCGCTCGAGTTTACTCGCAGTTAAGTTGTACACCGCGCCTACCTGCGCTAATGCTCCCCACTTGAGTTTACTCGCGATTGAGTTGTACACCGCGCCTACCTGTGCGTATGCTCCCCACTCGAGTTTACTCGCAGCTTAGCTTCACATTGTCCTCCCACTTGAGTTAACTCGCGGTTGAGTTGTACACTGCGCCTGTTTGCGCTTATGCTCCCCGCTCGAGTCTACTCACGGTTGAGCTTCATATCGTCCTCCTGCTTGAGTTTACTTGTGGTTGAGTTGTACACAGCGCCTACCTGTGCTTATGCTCCCCGCTCGAGTCTTCTGGCGGCTGAGTTTCATATTGTCCTCCCACTCGACTCGCGAGTGAGTGCGCTAATGTTACCACAGTTTTGAGCTTACGTTTGCTTTTTAAAGGTAGTTTCATTGTCAATCCTCCCTCGAGTAAAGCGGCGGTTGAGTTATATACCACACCTACCTTTGCTTATCCTCGCTAGCTTTTTAAAGGTAGTCCCGCTCGCAAAGTCAAGTAAAAGGACTTGACCTTGGCCCAAGTGGTGTGTTTCAGAGCTTAAGGTTCAGCTTGTACCCAATCCTTGAGTGTGTTTGAGAGCTTGAGGTTTGTCTTGTACCCAAGCCTTAAGCGTTCTTGAGAGCTTAAGGTTTGGCTTGTACCCAAGTCTTGAGCGTGGCTTAGCTTGTACCTAAGCCCTGAGCATTGTTTAGGACGTTGGTCGCGCTACACAAATAAAAACAGACGGTAGTCATACTCGGTAAACCGAGGGTTTGCCGTAGTACTTATAATGTTTTGATCCATAAAAGTATTGTGCCCGAGACACACTATCCTCATATTTTTCTCTAAGCATGCATGCGCTATCTGCTCACTATAGAAAGGAACTTATACAATGAAGTTATAAGGCTTACTGGTTAATCAAAGTGTACAAAAGATATCAAAAGCAACCAAAGTCGTGACTCGTCCCAGCACTTCTGTTATCTTGTCTATCAAGATAAAAGTGATTAAGCCTTGGCGTCCCGAGAAATTAAAGAGAATCATAAGCAAATAGTACTCCTTACCCTCGAGATGAATCTCAAAGAATAATGTGTAAGGGGCTACTGATGTGCATATTTTGGATCCGTCTCAATGGCGTTTTGGATCTCGTTTAATGGCTCACTGTAATTTACATGATGTTCGAATGATTGGGTCGGGCCCATGTACAACGGGCTGAACTCATTCCCTCATGTATAAATAACCTCCTCTAGTCCATAGAAAGGCGACTCTCTTCATTTTTCTGACTTAGAATCATACACGCCCTCTTTTTTTATATATTTGTTGTACTGATAAGCACACCAGAGGGTTTTTTGTGGGGACCCTCTTCGTCGACTCACGGTGTTTATTTTACAGATTAATATAGCTAAATATCCACCACCGACGACAACATGACCACCATACGACAACTCCGGCGACTCACATCCACCGTTACTTTCTGCACCCCCGGTATGATGCTTTTTTGGATACACTAATTAATTTATAAAGAATATTTAAATATGAAATATATTAAATAAAGTTAAATAAATTTATTTGTTTGAGAAATATAAAAATAAGATTGAAGTATAAATTTATCTTGGCATTGCATAAATATTTTGTTAGTTTTAGAGAAAAAAGAGTTAAGTGACATATAAAATATACTTACATATATATATATATATATGAAAGAGTCGTGAATATAGTTAGAAGTACTATACACATAATTACCATAGTAATGGCCTTGATATTGTTCAATGTGATGGGAAGCTCTAGGCCACCATTCTCCTTAAGCCTCAAGAGAACTCCAACTAGATCTTCCTCAATGATGTCGTCAAGGATCAGATCATGCTTTTGATGCGTTTTCTTCACTTCAGACAATGTCCCACTAAGGATATGAAGCCATTTATAGGATGGAAACAAATTTGCAACGTCAAAACCTCCAACATAGGATACCATTCCACGAGTGCATCTTGCATCAAGTAAATCATTCTGCCAAATAAGTGTTATTTTGAAAACAAAATTTATATCCCAAACTAGTTTATCTAAATAACTTACACGTAAATAGATTTTTATGATATTATTTTTAAAGAATTATTTTTATTTTAATATCAAGAGAGATAGGATAAGAAAATAGAAAAAAATTGTTATCAACTTTTAGATTTTTATCATATTTTCTTACAATAAAACGACAATATGTTGTGTACAGCGGAAGACTAGCAAATAATTAACAGAGTATAATAGAATCAATCACAAAGAAGAGAAAGAGATATTAAGGGTCAACGGACTGTCGAAATTTAATTAGAGTCTTCTTTGAAAATGTTATAGGGATAAAACTATTTATATTGATATAATAGGAATTCTAAAACTCTTAAGAGAACAAAAAATAGACAAACCGACAAATTGCCAAAAGCGGGACGAAGCGGTCACTTAGTCCAAGGCGCTAGGCGACTACGCAAAATTCAGTAGTGAGTCTCAAAATTTACTTGACCCAGCGGTCGCTCAATCCAAAGCACTGAACGATCGCCTAGTCCTAAATTTATGATGCACTTGTCCAAAACCTGAACAGTCCTTCGGAGGGAACTGACTTGTTATCTGGGTAATCGAGTCATCATATTTTTAACACAATAAATATTAAATCTATTCATTATTTTTTATTTAAAATTTGAGAGGATAATTTTTTTACAATTTTAAGATTTTTATCATATTTATAAAAATACATGGTTAATTTTGTAAAACGTAAAATAAACAACGTTTTTTGATTTTTTTTTTTTAATTATCTCATATTTTTCGGTCTCCTAATATAATCAGGATAAGTTCACCAAGTTCGAGATGGACGATTAATGGGTCAACAAGTTGGAATGGTTGATCTTTCTTTCTTTAATGATTAAGCAATTAGGGGGATGCAAAAAGAAGAAGAGCGATATTGGTATCTTAAATCTTTGATCTTTCTTTCAGAAGTGGACAAAATAGATTTGACTTTGTTTTTACCTGCAATAACTGAAATAATATTGTTTTCCCCTACAACAATATTATTTTAGATCACAATTCGTCTTTTCAAGTTAACGTGGGAAAACCATTGAGCAATGTGCGGGGAAGTGTACCTCTTAATCGGATTGATCATAGTCTTATAAATCTAATCTTGTAGAGTTATGATCCTAATAGGACAAGTTTTGAATTTAATAAGGTTATTATTTTTTTATTCTAATATTTTTTAGTTACGATTTAGCATTGTTGACCCTATATTTCTCGATCTTTTTATTAATATCTCTAAATGGATCCAACTTTGGTTACAAATGTACCCGTCATAAAATAAGTGTTTATTATTTTTTATTTTTTACCAAATAGACAAATTATTTTTTGAACTATTTTAATAGAGCGTATGTCATTAATGGTTGCATATATCATTAGAAATCCACTAGAAATTATAATTGTCAGGTGTGAAATTAATATATTTTCAGACCAATATGCAGCCTAGTAGGGAATACTAAAAGAAAGAAGCATTTCGTGAAAGCAGCCAATTAGGTAATCTAATACTCCCTCCGTACCTAAATTATCGTCCTCTTTTCTTTTTTCGTCTATCTTAAAATAATTGTCTTCTTTGAAATTTACCTTTTTAGAACATCATTTGTACCACTTTACCCTTACTTTTTCACTCTAATTTAATTATGGTCACATATACATGGACATTAAAGGAAACTACACATTAAACCGATATAAATAATCTAGTCAATTGTTTTTTCTTAAACTGTGCACCTGATCAACTAGGACGATTATTTTGGAGACAGAGGGAGTATCTTCTATTGACATGAGACATAACTATATACTCCCTCTGTTTCGTTTCTCGCAATTAGTTCAGTTTGAAAGTTATATTTTTTAAAAAATGACATTTTTAGTACTATATATATATATATATATATATATATATATATATATATATATATATCAAGGTTCTAAAAATCGTTAGGCGGTCGCTAGGCGGGACACTAGCGCCTAGCGCCTAGGGGACTAGTCGGGGCGTAATCGGGGCCTAGGCAGGGCCTAGAATTAAGGCATAATTACCATTTTTTTGATAATTTACATCAAAGATCAAACACATTAACTACAGATTTAATTTTTTTTATGTTTTTCATTTTATCAAACACTTGTTTATATTTGTAAAATGAACAAAAATATACAAACCTACCTTTAATCTCAATTCTCAACAACTCCAAAGCAATAAACCAGCCAAGTTTAGAACTAAAAACAAAAAAACATATTACTCCACCTACCTAATGCCCCTATAACCCACAGTCTAACAAATCATCTCTAATCCCTTCTCATTCTAAATTATGAGTCTCTGTCTCAAGACTGCCTCCTTCTTCTTCATCTTTTTTTTCTTCTTTCTTCTATCTATCTGGCAGAAGAACGTAGGCGCCGATTTGTTGATTAGGCGGCGACTAAGAAAGTCGCTGCGTAGATAGAGTCTAGCGCTAAAGGGAGCTAAGCCAGAGTTTTAGAACAGTTTTGATACATATATATATATATATATATATATATATATATATATATATATATATATATATATATATATATATATATATTAAGGTAGATGCATCTATAAAATGAAATATCCTGCCAAAACTTTTTTTCCAAAAATAGAATATTCTCTATTTATTAATATAGGTACAACTTTGCATGCTATTTGAAAAAAATTAAATGTATCATTACACTTCACACTAATCTATATAAAATAACATTTCACATTCCTTGATACTTGTGTCTATCATACTTGTGAGCATCATTCAAATTTTAAAAGTCCTATTACATGGAAAATATATATTGTATTCCTTTGTCCAATATATATGGTTTAGTTTTTACATTTTACTTCAAAAAAAATTCTTCCTTCGATATTATAATACCTTGACATGGTGTTTACCCATATTTTTTAAAAAATAAATTAAATCGATCTAGAAAGTTAGGATATATATTTATAATTTTATTTTCTTAAAAATAAAGTTATGTACTTCTCATAGATTACATATCTAAAAATTTCGGATCTACATATACGCTTTAAGTAAGCAAGTCTGAAAAATTAGAGGATGTAAAAATAAATTAACAAAATTGAAATAATTTTTCAATATATAATTTAGGAAAATTCGAACTCTAAAATTGACAAGCTCAAATTATCCAGATCAATTAAAAAAATTAAATAACTAAAATGTTAAGTCCTATATTTTTAGATCTATTTTCTTTGAATTCTTGTTAACTCCGGTGATTGATATCAATCAATAGGAGGAGGGGCATTTTAGGAAGAAAAAAAGACTTATGCGGTTGGATAAAAAATAGTGCACCAGAGATGTTATAATTTTCAAATAAAGAACCGACCCGCAATTATTCATTTTATTACTAATGGATTACTGAAAGTATCATTTTTTTTCAAAAGTATGACTTTCAAACAAGAACTTTTTATCAGGAACGGAGGGAACACATAATTAACATGGTATTTAATGACTTTTTTTTGGCCAAGTGTACATATTATTACCTTTTTCTATTAGATGATATTTAATCAGCAAATATATACTTCTTTCGACCCAAAATTATTATTCAGCATTCCCTTTGTGTCCATCCAAAAATTATTGAAATGAAATCTCCATCCGTTTTTAAATCATCATCATCCTTTCTTTTAAGACTGATGTAGTAATGTTAAAGTTTGAATTATTTGATATATGTCAAAATCATAATGTGACTAAATGATCATTTTGGTATTTGTTTTTTTTTTCAATTGAATAATCATATATAAAATTATGTTGTAGAAAATGATTAATTTTCAAATTCTATAATGACTAATCTTATTATTATATATTTTTAGTTAAGCAATGTCCCCTAATTTATTCTTTTAATTTTGCATGTATAATTTAGTTGAAAAACATATATGTCGTGCGTTTTACGCACATGTACAAACACTAGTTAATAATAAAATGACACGTTTATTTATTACTTTTTGAAAGTGGACTTTTTAAATGAAACACCTAAAAGTGAAATAGTTGAATACTCTTTATTTGGAACGAAGAGAGTACAATAGTTGAAGTAAACTAACATAATTTTCTAATCAATGTTGAATACAATATTTAGGCTTGAATTCTTAGTTAAATGCGTTTGAATTTTTAGATTAATTCAATTAGTCCTGGTCGAGAAGATGGTACTCTCTTTTAACTTAAACTAGTTATTTAGATCGTGCTCCGTACATGTACAATGTGAGATATATATAGTTTTTATAATAATAATATAACTTTTGGACATTATAATTAGATTTTTAATCTCTTCCATGGTTATAATTTTTTTTACTGTTACTAATAACTAAACGATTTTTTTTATCTAAATACTTTTAAAATTTACATAAGTTTCTAACTAACGTAAGGTACATATTTTGTATTAGTAATAATAGTAAAAATCTTTGATTTAAAGACTTTTCAAATTCACATCTAACTTGATAATAATATTAGAAGTCTTTTTGTTAAAAACTTTTAAAATCATAACTCATTTTTAAATAATGTGAGATACTTATTTTCTATTTTTATTGGTTATGAAAGTTTATGTTATTTATCTAAAGACTTTTAAAACTAACATCACATTCTAACCATGTGGTATACATATTTTCTATTAGTAATAATAGTACTAGATAGAAGACTTTTTAACCAACATCTATTTTTAAACAATGTGGATACATATTTTATATTGCTAATGACATAAAAATGCATTTATCTAATGACTTTTATAACCAATACTCATTTCTAAATAATGTGAGATACATTTATTTATAACCAATGTGAAATACTTCTCTTCTATTGTTAATAATGGTAGACTTTTAAAATCAGTATCACACTCTAACCAATGTGGAATACATATCTACAAGGAAGGTAACATAATAAGGAAAGAACTCTACAAGGTAATTACCACTAATTACTAATTACAAATAAACAAGAATAATAAAAAGATATTATTCTCTAATAGCTTAGTCCAAGGCACTAGGCGACCATGCAAAATCCAGTAGTGAGCCTCAAAGTTTACTTGACCAAACGGTCGCTCACTCTAAAGCACTGAGCAATCGCCTAGTCCTAAAATTTACAATGCACTTGTCCAAAACCCGAACAGTCCCTCAGAGGGAATTGATCTACTGCCTGGGGTAATCGAGTTATTGAGAATAGGATGACTCGATTACCAGCATCGAGCCGCCTCCTCCGAGGGATTGTCGTGATTTGGACAAGGGCATAGGAACATTTAGGACTGGGCGATAGCTCAGGGTTTTGGTTGGACGATCGCTCAGTAAACAAACCTTCGAAGCGAGCTTTTTTTTTTTGCGCGGTCGCCAAGTACTTGGGCTGAGCGACCGCTCAACCTCGTTTTTGTGAATTTACTGATTTGTCTGTTTCTTAACATTTTAAGGTTTTTAGGGTTTCTATTGTACACATATAAATAGTTGTATACCTAGAACATTTGAAGGTGGAACTTTAATAAAATTTCGATACTCCATTGGCCTCAATCTCTCTCTCTTCTTTGTGATTGATACTATTATACTCTGTTAATTTGTTTGCTAGTCTTCCACTATATACAACACGAGTCATCTTATTCTTAACCCAATAAATATTAAATCTATCCATTATTTTTTATTTAAAATTCGAGAGAATAATTATTTTTTTTACAATTTTAAGATTTTTATCACATTTATAAAAATACGTGGTTAATTTTGTAAAACGTAAAATAAACGAGAGTTTTTTCGTTTTTTTTTTTTTTTTTTGAATTATCTCATATTTTTCGGTCTCCTAATACAATGGTCTATCCACATGTTTGGTATCTTAAATCTTTGATCTTTCTTTCAGAAGTGGACAAAATAGATTTGACTTTGTTTTTTCCAACAATAAATATTAAATCTATCCATTATTTTTTATTTAAAATTTGAGAGAATAATTATTTTTTTACAATTTTAAGATTTTTATCACATTTATAAAAATATGTGGTTAATTTTGTAAAACGTGAAATAAACTAGATTTTTTTTGTTTTGTTTTGTTTTTTTGAATTATCTCATATTTTTCCGCCTCCTAATACAATGGTCTATCCACATGTTTGGTATCTTAAATCTTTGATCTTTCTTTCAGAAGTGGACAAAATAGATTTGACTTTGCTTTTTCCAACAATAATTGAGATCACTGTCAGTATTTTTGATCCTTACGAAATTTTAGGTGAAGTGGAGTAAAATGGATTGAAATTGCTTTCCTCTACAACAATATTATTTCAGAGCATCTACAATCGTAACACTCTAAAACATCTTTTATATAACACTCTAAATCTTTTTAGAGATCATTTAAAAAAGTTTCAACTCCAATGAGCACCCTCTATATAACCTTTTGAATTTATGACATCTTAACTAACAAACCTAATTATCAATATATTTCTATTTTTTATTATTTTTTATTTTCCTACGCAATTGAAATAAAATATTTATACTTTTAAATTTTATATTTTATGAAAAATATATTATATGTTTTGATTATATCAATTACTTTTATTTAAAGAAAGTCTTGTCACACTTTTTAATATTATCAATATATCCATAATTTTAAGTTATAAATAATAAAAAAAGGGAAATGATAGTGCAAAAAATACACTAAATTAATTGAAAAAGAAAATGGAAAAAAAATGGGAAAGCATACCATCATCAAAGTGATGATGTGAGTTGGGTTGTTTATTTAATTCATAGGCTCTCTACTCTAGCACATCAAAATTTTGACCAAAAACTGGATGTTCTGATCAGCCAAAAAAAATCAGTTTTTGTCGGCTTCTTTAAATTTTGGAACAATTTTTTTGAAAAATAACGAATACTAGGAAAAAGACCAATTGAGAAGGAGATAGATGGGGGAGAGAGAAGAAATAGATGAATGGAGGTCGGCTAATACTCACCCAATAAGTTGGGGGAGAGTTAGCTTGTTTTAGGGATAGGGTGATTGATAGGATCTCCACTGTGAGAATAAGTGTGGTAAAAAAAAACCCTAAAAAATATTGAGTATTAATAAAGGAAATTACTGTGGATGCTCTTAGATCACAATTCGTCTTTTCAAGTTAACGTGGGAAGACCATTGAGCAATGTGCGTGGAATTGTACCTGCTAATCAGGTTGAACCTAAACCTACGTTTCTAATTCTGTTGGATTATAATCTTAATAGGGTCAGTCTTATTAGTCTTAAATTTAATAAGGTTATATTTTCTTGAGTTTAACTTTTTTCGATTACGGTTTAATATGATTGGTTATGCGGTTCTTGGCCTTTTTAACATCTTTAAATGGACCCAATTTTAGTTCCGTTTGTTTCACGAAAAATGACTTTCGCAAAACGTTTTCTTCATTTTTCGGTGTTTAGTAACCTTAGAAAAATGTAGTCAACGGAAAATAAAGTTTTTTTTTTCGGAAAATTACTTACGAATTTATTTTCCGTAAGTTATTTTTCCGGATATTCGAGCATCCCTCCGTGCCCTTCCAAAATTACACATATTTACATACACACACAATATTTCACTCTATAAATAAATTACTTAGAAATATAAATAGATTTTGTGCTCATTATTTATAAATTATAATTTTAAAAATATTCACTTCCTAAAATTAATGTCCACTATACTATATTATTATTTATGAGCGTCCCAAACATTATTTATTTTATTTTTTAGAAAATTTTTTTATATCAATTAACAAAAAAATTATTTGTGAGCTTGGAAAAAGATAGACTTTATTGATTTGACACCATTAACGATAAATTGAGGGTTGTTAAAAGAAAATTACTTAAACTTCAACATTGCTTTATATTCAATATGTGTATTAATATTAGAATATACTTTTTGTATTTATTCATATATTGTTTTTCATAATATTTTCCGTGTATTAGTCAAACATCTGAAAATATTTTCCGACATATTTTCAAATTTTTTACCAAACACTTAAAAATAAAATCTTTTTATTTTTTAGAAATCATTTTCTAAAAATTATTTTTCGTGAAATAAATGAAGCCTTTGTTACAAATTTACCCGTCTTAAAACAAGTGTTTATTATTTTTTATTTTTTTCTAAATAGGCAAAGTTTTTTTTGAACTATTTTAATAGAGCATTTGTCTTTAATGGTTACATATATCATTAAAAATCCACTAGAAATGATAATTGTCAGATGTGAAATTGATATATTTCAGAGGAATATGCAGCCTAGTAGGGAATACTAAAAGAAAGAAGCATTTCCTGAAAGCAGCCAATTAGGTAATTTAATATCTTCTATTGGCATGATACATAACTATATACTCCTTCTATTTCGTCCCAGGTAAATACGCTCAGTTTGAAAGTCAAATATTTAAAAAAACGATATTTTTAGTATTTCATTAATAATAAAATGACACATTTATATCTTAATTTTTTTTAAATGGAATCTTTAAATAAAATACCTCAAAGTGAAATAATTGAGTACTCTTTACCTGGAACGAAAAGAGTATAATAGTTGAAGTAAACTACTCCCTCCGTTCCTAAATTATCGTCCTCCTTTCCTTTTTCGTCCGTCCCAAAATAATTGTCCACTTTAAAACTTACCTTTTTAGAACATCATTTTTACCACTTTACCCTTACTTTTTCACTTTACTTTAATTATGGACCACATATACATGGACATCAAAGAAAACTACACATTAAATCAATATAAATAATCAAGTCAATTACTTTTTCTTAAACTGTGCGTCGGGTCAAACAGGACGATTATTTAGGGACGGAGGGAGTACATAATTTTCTAATCAATATTGAATACAATTTTTAGGCTTGAATTATATAAGAGTAAAATAGGGTTGTCCTATTTTCCCCCATTGATTTTATTGTTTATATCCTTTCTTGGTTCAAAAGCAATGGTAAGAAATTACCATACTGAATACTTTTCTTGGTCCTAAAGTTTAGTGTATATTTGGAAACAAAATCTTGGTAATATTTTGGTTTTCTTGGTCCTAAAGTTTTGGTATATTTATGGAAACAAAATCTAGGTAATAATCTCTTCCCAAAAGCTCTCAAAAAGAGTCCTTATTTATTTGATAATAAAATCTAGGAAATAAAAGTGGTTTATTTGGTTATTAAAACTAACTCATAATCTTTTAGTATGTTGGAGTTTGTTTCCTAATTAATTTGTAGGACGCCTCCATCATATAAATATGAAGCATGGCGTACAAGAAGAATATACACATGTGTCTAGAGCAGAGAGAACAGAGCTATGAAAAGCTTAGAGCATACAGAATACAATTAAAGAGAAAATTCAAAAAAGTGTTGCTGCTAGAATTTGGATGAAGCTTGGAATGCAACTTCATCCCGAACTACATTCCGAACTACATTGAAACTGCTGTGACTGTTTACTTTCCTAGTGTTTCTAGGAAGTTGATTTTTTATTCTCACGTTTTCTCTACCTTTGTTTCTGTGTGTTTTGCTCTCCAAGACGTGTTGTCTTGTGAGAGTTTTTGGTTTGGTGATTTCACATATTGGCTTGTAAAACACTTCAATCTTTTTAGTGAAATCTTTTTTGCCATAAGGCTAGATCTACAAACATAAAACTTGTAGGTTTGGTTAGCATCTGTGTTTGTTTTTGTTTTAAATTAAAAACTCTTCCGCTGCTTTTGATTTTTCTGACCAGTGCATTGCGAACTACATTGACAGTTTTTGTAAATTCTAGCTACTACTAATCTTTCAATTGATATCAGAGCCTCCTCTTGACGTCACTAAGATAAGATTCTCATTGCAGCCATGATGAATTCTCAATATGAGAATTTTGTTCGTCCTCCTACATTAACGAATACGAATTACTCAAAGTGGAATGTTGAGGAATTTGATTTTGATGAAGAGTCAATGGCTCTTTTAACAACCAAGTTTTAAAATATTCTGAAAGCCAAAGAAAAAAATAGATCTCCATCATCAAACTCCAAAACTGCTTTCAAACATAGGTATATTAAGTTTGTTCCTAAAGAAGACTCCTTCCAAACCTTTGAAAAATCTTTTACCAACCCTTTTGCTAAAAAGTCTACATCTAGTGGAAAAAATAGTGATTATATTTAATGTAAGGCTTGTCAAGGGTTTGGTCATTATGCTAATAATTGTGCTAATACTTTGCGTAAAAAAAGATTGCTTGTTTTTGGTTATCTTGAATCAACTTCAAAAAATTTAGGTTCTGCAGCTGATGGACATTCAGACAATGTTCCAGCTCCAAAAAATACAACTTCTACAAGTTCTGAAAAATCAGTGGATGCGGTTCAGGATGCAACTCTGAATGCAGCACCGGATGTAGCTTCGGATGTAGCTGTATCACAAGCTGCACCAGAAGATGCATCGGTCATAAATTTTCCAGATACTGAAACAGAACCTGAACAACCTAAAACCCAATCTAGTCTGGCTGATCCCAGCCAATATATTCCCATCCGTATTCAGAAAGTTCATCCTTCTTCTCAAGTGATAGGTAAGGTACATGATGGTATGTCTACTAGGAAGAAAGGTTAGGTTTACTATAGGAAATTAGCTTGCTTATCCTCTCTTTAATGTGAAGATTTTCATGCATTATGCTATGTTCCTACTATTGAACCAAAGAATATGGATAAAGCCTTAAAAGATGAATGTTGGATCAATGTCATGCAAGATGAGCTTAATCAATTTTCTAAAAATGATGTTTGGTTCCTTGTACCTAGACCCATCTCTGTTAATGTTATTGGAACTAAGTGGATTTTCAAAAACAAATCAAATGAGGTGGGAGAGATAATAAGAAATAAAGCAAGACTTGTGGCTCAAGGGTATACATAGGTTGAGTCGTTGAGGGGGTGGATTTTGATGAAACCTTTGCACCTATTGCCCGCATTGAGCCCATACGTCTTCTTCTTGCTATTGCATGTTTTCTTGACATTACTCTTCAGTAAATGGATGTGAAGAGTGCTTGTTTAAATGATATTTTAGAAGAAGAAGTTTTTGTAGAACAACTAAAAGGTTTTGAGGACCCGCATTAACCAAACCATGTTTTTAAATTAAAAAAGGCATTGTATGGTCTCAAGTAAGCTCCTAGAGCTTGGTATGGGAGACTTTTAGACCATCTGTTGAAAAGTGGTTTTAAAAGAGGAGAAGTGGACAAAACACTTTTTATTCAAAGAAAAGACAAACACATTTTGATTGCACAAATCTATGTTGATGATATTGTGTTTGGGTCCACTTCTAAGTCCTTAGAAAAGGAATTTGTGCATTGCGTGCATCTTCTTTTGAGATGAGTATGGTAGGAGAATTAACTTTTTTCCTTGGGATTCAAATAAAACAATTACATGAAGGGATGTTCATCTCTCAAGCCAAGTATGCACTTAACTTGGTGAAGAAATTTGGTCTTGAGAATGGTAAGAAAAAGAAAACCCCTATAGATACATCCAACAAACTGTGCAAAGATGAGAATTCTGAAAGTGCTTACCATATTCTTTATAGAAGCATGATAGAAAGTCTGTTATATTTGACTGCCACACGACCGGACATCATGTATAATGTGTGTTTGTGTGCTATATACCAAGCAAACCCTAAAGTCTCTCATTTGAAAGCTGTCAAACATATAATTACGTATGTTGGCGACACTTCTTCTATGAGTTTGTGGTACACAAAACATACTAATACCAACCTTATTGGTTTTCGTGATGTTGATTGGGCATGTAGTGTTGATGACATGAGGAGTACTTCTGGTGGATGTTTTTATTTTGGTAATAACTTAATTTCTTGGTTGAGTAAAAAACAAAACTTTGTTGCCTTCTTTACAGCTGAATTTGAATACATTACAGCTGGTAGTGGGTGCACATAATTTTTATGGATGAATCAAATGATCAAGGATTATGGCCTACACATCAATGTATTAACCATGTATTGTGACAACACCAATGCAATAAGTATAGCAAAAAATCATGTTCAACACTCTAGAACAAAACACATTGATATAAGACACCATTTTATTAGAGACTTGGTTGAACAAGGTGTTATTTGCATAGAATATGTTGGACTGAAAATCAACTAACTGATATTTTTACTAAGAGTCTAGATTTTGAGAGATTTATTAATCTTAAGAAATCTCTTGGTATGTGTATATAGAGGGCACACTAGATCATGCTCACATGTTTGTGCCTTTTTGTTGCCTAGGATTTGCATTCAAAATCAATTGTGGTTTCTTTGTTTGGATTCTCTACTCTCTCCCTATTGCTTGCTTTGAAAGTTTGAAGTCCACAAAGGAAAGAACTACCTTTAAAAACAAGGGTTGTAGCACTTTATCTTGGTACTATGGAACTTAGGTTCTCATAGGTTGATCTTCAGAAAAATGGATACCCTTGAAAAAAGTGTGAAAGTTACCTAAAAGAAAATAGCTACCTATGAACAAGGTTTGTGGTAATTTTCTTTCGGGACTATGAATCTTTGGATTTCATGGGTGGATCAAAAGCAAAATGACTTCCCTTGGTAAATAGTGTGAAAGGTTCCTAGTAGCATGTTTTGTATAGCTTGAAATAAAGTAGAGCTATACTCCTAAGGAAATAAAGTACCTATGGATTTTTATTATGAAAAATTTATTATCTTGGAAGAGAAATTTGGTTGAGAAAACAAAAAATACAAAATTGAACATAAAATCACAATTTTGGCGAATGCATCTTCCAATGCAACTACATTAGGAACTACATATGGGGAGAGAGAGATGAGGGAGAGTTACCTATAGTTTTGTTGGAGGAAAAGAGTCTCTGTCTTCATATGGGGAAGTTTCCCCATATTTATACTAATAGGCTGTCTTCACATAATTGGGCTTGGGCTCTCCTTTCGTGTATGGGCTTGGCCCAATCTTTTGAGTATGTTTTCGGAGTACTCTTTTGGGCTGCCTGTTCGGCCTTAATATTTTGGTGCACTTCAGTAGCCCCTACTCTTTATCCGTCATGGCTGACATCGAGGGTAAGGAGTATAATCTGCCAGTACTTTTTTCTTGTGATGCTGAGGGTTTTGAGATTTTGTTTTGAATTCCAAAAAAGTTTATGTAGCTAACTTTTGAACCTTGGTGGGTAGACTTTGTGCATAATTGATCCTTGATTGGAAAATTAGACCTTGGTTGGCAAGAATAGGTATGAAAATAAGATATGTAGTCCTCAGCATAAGGCCATAATAAGATTTATCCTTGCCGTGGCGAGGACCTTTAAGAAAACGAGTCCTAAGGCCATAATAAGATCTCTCCTCGGCGTGACGAGGCTCTTCAAGAAGACGAGCCATAAGGCCATAATAAGATTTATCCTCAGCGTGACAAGGCTCTTCAAGAAGACGAGCCGTAAGGCCATAATAAGATTTATCCTTGGCGCGGCGAGGACCTTCAAGAAAACGAGCCATAAGGCCATAATAAGATCTCTCCTCAGCGTGACGGGCTCTTAAAGAACACGAGTCATGAGGCCATAATAAGATTTATCCTCGGCGTGCACTACAAGAAAGTGATCTTGAACCGCAAGGTACTAAGAGAGGCACTAGAAGCATGTTTTTAATTTTTTGTAATGATGAATGGAGGATGCATGTATTTAGTAACTTGTATATGTGTATGAAATGCTCATGTGGATGCAGTAGGTATTTAGAGGCATTAGAGTCTGGCCTCTCCTCGCTTGGCGAGGAGGCAAATAGATATGAGGCGTTAGGAGCTTGGTCTCTCCTCGGCATCCCAAGGAGGTAAATAGGTATGAAGCATTAGAGCATGGCCTCTCCTCGGCTTGGCGAGGAGGAAAATAGGTATGAGGCGCTAGGATCCTGGTCTCTCCTTGGCAAGCGAGGAGGACAATAGGTCTTACATCAGTAAGCAAGGAGGCAAATAGGTATGAGGCGCTAGGAGCATGGTCTCTCCTTGGCAAGCGATGAGGCCAATAGGTCTCACCTCGACAAGCAAGGAGGCAAATAGGTATGAGGCGGTAAGAGTCTGGTCTTTCCTTGGCAAGCGAGGAGGCCAATAGGTCTCACCTCGGCAAGCAATGAGGCAAATGGGCATGAGGTGCTAGGAGTCTAGTCTCTCCTTGGCAAGCGAGAAGGGCAATATGTATGTGTAGACACCCCAATTTCGTACCCCTAGTATGTAACATGACATGAAATATCAAGACCTGTTAAAAAGCTAACGAATGTCAAGTTACAAGGTCGAAAATACTAAATGCAAAAGCAGAATGCATGAACAGTGAAATGCAGGGGGCCAAAGTGCCAAAAAGAGAAGAAAAAAGGAGCTCCGGCGCCGCCCATAGCAACTCCAAGCGCCGCTCCCACTTCCACTAAGGGTGGCACCCAATAGTAACCAAGTCCCTGTAGAACTTTGCCTAAAGTGAAATTCTCCCAGCGCACGGTACAAGCCGATGAAGCACAGAAAAAGAAAACTTAATAGCGAAGGAAGGCTTCTCCCAGCGTATAAATAAGAGGCCCTAGCTTGTTGAAATTCACAGATAGTGAACACTCTTCACGCAGTGAGAATACCCAGTTAAGAAATAGCGCAGTGAGTTCTCTCAAGAGCGATTGAAGGAATTTCTTCCTCTAGCCCCAAAGCTCCACTAAATCTCCCCCAAACACTAAAACCAACCGGGCAAAGTGAAACCTAGTTGCCCTGCAAGGATTCCGCCCTATTCTACTGGTCCAAAAATCCTAAAAAGAGCAGGTGCCCTGCCCAAATCCAGACGTCAAATTAGCAAAAAGCAAGCAGTTGCTCTGCCCGATTTCCGCCATCAGTAAGCAAGCAAACAACAAAAAGCAAGCAGTTGCTCCGCCCTCATCCTGAGGCCAAATTGTGTCATTTTTCATTAATATTATTAAATCTCATGGACGAGAGGGTGTAAAGTGGGATGAATAGCAAAATTGTGTATGCAAGTGAGATACATAATTTACAGGTTAGGGTGTAACGTGAGATTTAAGAAAATACTTCCGAGAGCGAGTCATATTTTGGCCCCGTAAAAATTAGGCCAAAAAAACAAATATCTCATCAAAGCTTCTATCAAGTCTCACTTTATTTTTTTATGATTAATTTAATTCATATGAGAACTATACACACACATATATGTATGTATTTACATAGATATAAATATATAAATATTTATTATTTCTGGTGAAAAATGTACATTAAAATTTCATAAAGGACAATTTTCATAAATATATATAGTTTTTTCATATACAAAAATAATAATTAAAATTAAACAAAAAAAATTAAGATAAAACATTTCACAAAAATCATTAAGAACAAGTGCAAGGCACGTGTTCCTAACTAGTTACTTATAAAATGTCGTCAGATCGCAAATTTTCGGTGAGCTATTTCATTTGTGTGTTTGCCAAGTCAATGACTATTTCGATAAACTAAATTAGAGACCGATAACATAAAAGGTTATTTCAAATGAATAATCTTGCATATAAACAGAACTATAGAAAAAGATGTTGGAAACTTGGTTTCCAATAGCTTGAATAAAGCTAAGTCATGTAAGTGTATAATGGGGAATCCCACAGTGGGAACAAAATGAAACAAGCTCTACCTTATAAGGTTGAGCTTTGAGGCTTTGCTTTCAGGCCCTTGGGCCACTACACTTTTGTGTAGGAGGGAAGACCTACCTAGGTGTAGGTCCAAACACACGCGCGCCGCCCGCCCGGCTCGGCTCGGCTGGCTGGCTGGTTGGTCGGCGGGCCGGCTTGCTTGCTTGCTTGCCTGTCTGAACAGTTGTGATACTGCTTCCTCGTTGATCTTAAAACAAAAACGATTTTATTATCACTAATACTTTCTGCAGGAGATTTACACTGCCGGGCATATAACAATCTTAAGACAAAAGGATTTTTTGATTGGTTTCATTCTGCATGCATTTCTGTCTATTCACAGATTTGCATCTGTTTCTGCCTTTTTGTATTCTGTATTTTCAGGCAATAAATATTACAGATTACAGAATCTGCACTAAACCATAACATTTTCTGCATGCTGGTTCTGTAAACAAATTCATACAGAACTTCATTTCCTTATGCACATAAATTCAGAAACTGCATGTTACAGATTCAAAACATATTTTAATATGTTTGTAGGTCTTCTTCTAAACCTGACTTACATATTCCAGAACTTATAAAATCGTTGCTCGGAAAACAATACCGCTTCATACCGCTTGTTTTGCTTTGATCGTCTTCAAACAACTGCTCCTACTTCGTAATTTAATTGCTTACATTAAAGATTCGCTTTTGTTACACAAAGCATTCGGAAAGGTTTCAAACCTGATTCTGCATAATTCCAAAGACACAACTTCAGATACAACTTTGTTTACATACGATTCTCGCCTCGGTTTAACTGCTTTTAGATACAAAAACTGCTCATGGTACATATAACACATACACTCGCTTTTAGTCCGAATGCATTCGGCTTTGCCTCCAAACCGGCAGCACTGCTTCTCGCACACTTTCACCGATAAAAGTTTGATCCTGAAATTGCATATAAACTATACATAATCTGTATATTACATAATCTGCATGCTGTTTTGTGCTTTCAGATTCTGCTACTTGTTGATCTCATTCTGATTCTGCATGCTTCAATCTGTTTCACATTACGACATGATTCTCGCAGATTCCGTAATTACCGCTTTTTACGTAACCTCGTTTATTAAAGAAACTTCTGCACATAACCTGCTTTGAAACTGTTGCATGTGCATGTTGTTTTGTGCCCACAGATTCTGCATAAAATAATCTGATTCTGGGAGATATCGATTCGCCATCGCCGCTCATCACATTAGTTGTTATTGCATCAGTTTGTTGTATGAAGTATACATTGAGCCTGCACAGAAACTGCATATAACTTGTTTATGCAAACAGATTCATACCTGTTTCTGCTATCATAATCTGTTTATCTTGCAGATTTAATATGTTTCCTGCTTATACAAACAGATTCATACCTGTTTCTGTTTCT
The DNA here is from genome assembly GCA_013146195.2 of Codonopsis lanceolata. NCBI lineage: Eukaryota > Viridiplantae > Streptophyta > Magnoliopsida > Asterales > Campanulaceae > Codonopsis > Codonopsis lanceolata. The sequence goes on from CM028378.1 coordinate 5,091,600, forward strand.
GTTTACACTAAAAACAGCAATGACTACTTCTGAAAAAGCAAAGGAAACTGTTGTTGTAGTCGAACAGCCCGCTGTTGTTGCAACTCCCGGCCTATCGCCAGCGATTCATGCTCACCATGGCGAGCGACCCGAAAAATTCAACAGAACAGAATTCAAGAGATGGCAACAGCAAATTCTCTTTTACTTGACCACCTTGAATCTGTCCAAATGTTTGAAAGAAACAACCCCCGTCCTAGACCCTAACGAGACGGACAGGACCACAGTGGCTGCCACCGAGTCGTGGAAGCACTCAGATTTCTTATGTCGCAATTACATTCTAAATCGACTTGATAATTCCTTGTATAAAATTTATAGCCCATTTAAGAGTGCTAAGGAACTATGGGAGTCCTTAGAGAAAAAGTATAAAACGGAGGACGCCGGTCATAAGAAATTTGTGGTTGCTCGTTTTCTTGATTTTTCCATGGTCGATACTAAGCCTGTTGTTTCTCAGGTTCAGCAACTTCAGGTATTGTTGCATGAGATGGAAGCCGAGGGTATGCAACTCCCCGAGCCTTTCTAGGTTGCTGCGGTAATCGAGAAGCTACCTCCCGGTTGGAAGGACTTCAAAAACTACCTCAAGCACAAGCGAAAAGATATGTCTCTCGAAGACTTGATCTTAAGGCTGCAGATTGAACAAGATAACAAGGTGGCGGATAAAAGGAACAACCGCATTGTGGACGGGGCCAACGTCGTTGAGCAAGACCCGAGGGGCAACAAGCGCAAGCACACCGCCGAAAGTTCCAAGAAGCACAAGCAGTCCTCGGCCGAAGAGCCCAAACAACACAAGAACTACAAGTTCAAAGGCAAGTGTCTGAACTGCGACAAGGTCGGCCACAAAGCTGCTGAGTGCCGTGGGAAGAAGCGGGTCAAGCGTGAAGCCAACATGGTTGATGGGGAGATAAGCATGATATGTGTCGTCTCTGAGACAAACATGGTTGGCACGAGCCGCGAGTGGTTCGTGGACACCGACGCGACGCGTCATATCTGCGGCGATGCCAAGATGTTCTCATCTTACAACAAGGTGTTGTCCGGGGAGAAGCTTTTCATGGGCAATTCATCTACTTTAGGAGTGGAAGGCAAAGGCCAAGTGACCCTGAAAATGATGAGTGGGCGGGATTTGGTGCTAACCGATGTCCTTCATGTTCCCGACATTCGTAAAAATTTGATTTCTGGTTCTCTTTTGGTTAAACATGGGTTTAAATTGGCTTTTGAGTCGGATAAGTTTATCCTAAGTAAGAGTGGGGTTTTTATTGGTAAAGGTTACCTCAATGAGGGCCTTTTTTAAGTGTAATGTAATGACGGTTAACACCGCAAACAAAGTTGATAATAAAAGTGCTACAGCACCATCTTCTTCTTACTTGCTTGAGCATTTTAATATTTGGCATTATCGATTAGGTCATGTTAACTATGACTCTATGAGACGATTAATGAAAATGAAATTAATTCCTCCAAGTCGCATTAATAAAAATAACAAATGCCATACTTGCGTTGAAGCTAAGCAAACAAGAATGTCGTTTAAGACAATCGAGCGTGACACGAAACCATTAGATTTGGTTCATAGTGATCTATGTGACTTAAAATCCATAGAATCTTATGGCGGAAACAAATACTTCATCACCTTTATTGATGATTGTACCCAGTTTTGTCATCTCTATCTCTTAAAAAGTAAATTTGAAGCTTTCGAAGCTTTTAAACTTTACAAAAACGAAGTCGAGAATCAACTTTCAAAGAAAATAAAAATTCTTAAGTCTGATCGAGGAGGCGAATATGTTTTTCCCTTCAAAGACTTCTGTGCTGACCACGGGATTATTCACAAAGTTACACCCCCATATAGCCCACAATCCAATGGGATTGCCGAGAGAAAAATCGAACCTTAAAGGAAAATGGGCATTATTGCTTCAATCCGGCCGAAATTGGCCAATTACTTGTTAAACAAGCTTCCCACTTGTTAAACAACCAAGAAATTGGACAATTATGGCACGCCCTATGAAATGCATGGTCGACAAAACCCAAAAAGGTTAAAATCCAAAACCGTGGATTGTACTTTTATTGGTTATGCAACCCATAGCAACGCTATCGGTTCTTAGTCCATAAATCTGATAATCCCGAAATCGAGGTGAATACATAAATCGTAAAATATGGAATCAAGAAATGCCACGTTTTTGAAGCTATCTTTCCTCTAAAAGTTGATACTTCCGTAAAACGCTCATTTTCTTGGTCAATTGACGAACAAGATAACACCTCACAAGCAATAGTCCCTATGGCCATTGATCAAGGTATTCATCAAGATGAAGACATTAATGAACCTCGTCGAAGCAAGCGAGCTCGCACGAGTAAGACCTTTGGACCAGACTTTGTGACCACGCTCGTGGATAATGAACCACGTGACGCTCAAGGAAGCAATGTCTACTCCCGAGGCTCCACAATGGAAGGAAGCCGACAACGGCGAAATATCTTCCATTATGCAAAACCACACCTAGGAGCTCGTCGACCTTCCCAAAGGTTGCAAACCCCTAGGGTGTAAATGGGTCTTCAAACGAAAATTGAAACCTGATGGGTCCATTGATAAATACAAGGCCCGGCTAGTCGTCAAGGGTTTTAATCAAAAGGAAGGTGTTGATTATTTTGACACCTATGCTCCAGTTACTCGAATTACTTCAATTCGCCTACTAATTGCCTTCGCAGCACTACACGGTCTCGAGATACATCAAATGGATGTCAAGACCGCTTTCCTCAACGGTGAACTTGAAGAAGAAATTTATATGAAACAGTCAGAAGGCTTTATTGCTCCAGGCAATGAAACTAAGGTCTGTCGACTGGTCAAATCTGTATACGGTCTAAAGCAAGCACCAAAACAATGGCATAAACGTTTTGATGAAGTTATACTTGCTAATGGCTTCAAGACTAATGAATGTGACAAGTGTGTATACGCTAAGAATACACAACAAGGTTACGTCATTATCTGTCTCTACGTTGATGACATGTTAATTATTGGTAGCAATAATAACATGATCAAAGACACCAAAAAGATGTTGGCCAGCAGATTTGACATGAAAGATTTAGGGTTAGCTGATGTCATCCTAGGTATTAAAATATCTAGAACATCCGAGGAAATCGTTTTATCACAATCTCATTATATTGATAAACTGCTAGAGAAATTTAGCAACGGTGATACAAGTAATGCTAAGACTCCAATCGACCCTAACTTTCATCTCAAAAAGAACCTACACGAGAGCGTATCTCAAATTGAATACTCTCGAATCATTGGAAGTCTTATGTATCTTACGAATTGAACGCGCCCTGACCTCGCGCAAACAGTTAACCGATTGAGTCGGTTTACAAGTAATCCCGGCCCCGATCAATGGAAAGCCATTGTAAGGACTCTTAGATATCTTCGATACACTAAGGACTACGGGTTGCATTACTCCAAGTATCCGGCAGTTATTGAAGGATACAGTGACGCTAACTGGATTTCTGATACTAACGACTCCAAGTCAACAAGTGGATTTGTATTCACTCTTGGTGGCGGTGCCATTGCATGGAAATCTTCCAAATAGACTTGCATTGCAAGGTCTACTATGGAATCGGAATTTATAGCCTTAGATAAAGCAGCTGAGGAAGCTGAATGGTTACGTAACTTCCTTGAAAATATTCCAGCATGGCCACAGCCAGTGCCAGCCATATGCATCCATTGCGACAGTCAAGCCGCAATTGGAAGGGCACAAAATAACATGTATAATGGTAAGTCCCGCCATATAAGGCGACGACACAATACCGTTAGGCAACTACTCTCCAATGGCGTGATCACCATCGATTATATTCGATCTAAGGACAACCTAGCGGATCCATTAACTAAAGGATTGTCCAGAGAGTTAGTATGCAATTCATCGAAGGGAATGGGCCTCAAGCCTATGAAATAAAGAGAACCTTTAGCAAAAAACCCCACCTAGTTGATTGGCAACCCCATGGTCTAGGTTCAAAGGGACAACCAAACTAATTGATCTCACTCTTAACACTAACAGACTCACACTCCCACTCATTCCTATGGTGAAAACACTAGTGTTACCTATCACGGTTTAGGATAAGCACTGCTTTTAATGATTCTTATGACTTGATTTGATCAAGCGGGGTACTGACAGGATACACCCTTTATAAGAAATCACTTATGTGAATGTAAGACTGGCCGATCTTATGGAAATTTTGAGGCAAAATTTTCTAACAACATTCACAGAACCAGGAAGCGTTCAGGGCCAAAATGAACACAAACGTAGAATCAAACGTTGTTTGAGGGCAGCTATGTGAATACTATTGTCTTGGTTGACATCAAACACCAGTCAGTTCAAGACACACCAGTCACTGATTAGTAAGTCTTCCCGATAGTAACTCATAAGGAAAGGTTCAAAGCCAAAAGCCATCTCTTCCACTCTAGCTACTCTAAGTTGTATCTCTGTACTATCAATATGTCATCAACTTACATAATATCTTATTCAATGTGGGGGATTGTTGGAAACTTGGTTTCCAATAGCTTGACTAAAGCTAAGTCATGTAAGTGTATAAAGGGGAATCCCACATTGGGAACAAAATGAAACAAACTCTACCTTATAAGGTAGAGCTTTGAGGCTTTGCTTTCAAGCCCTTGGGCCAGTACACTTTTGTGTAGGAGGGAAGACCTACCTAGGTGTAGGTCCAAACACGCGAGCGCCCCCGCCCGCCCGCTGGTTGGTTGGTTGGTCGGTCGGCCGGCCGACTTGCTTGCCTGGCTGCCTGAACCTATCCTTTTGCTACCGGTTCATTTGGCGTGTGACCCTTTCAGCGTGAACCTTTCGAATAGGTTCAGAAGTTCAGCCGCCAGGAGACAGTTGTGTCTGTTTCAGACACTCACACTACAAGAAAAAGAACCTACGACGACACTTTTTTTCTCAACACTTCAAATAGGTGTTGCCAATTGCCCACACTTTTATATATGTGTCAAAAATTAACAATAATTAATATAAGTGTCAGCAATTTGGTGACAATTTTTTTTTAAATGTCAGAACTTTACAACGCCTTACGAAAGCGTTGGAAAAACTTTAGACGTTTTTTCATAAAAATCGGTAAATACCCGACACATAGTGCATATGCCGGTAAATATGTGACAATTCTTACTAATCGTCGGAAGTTTCCAACACTTAATTTAGCGTCCTAAAATTTAACGACATTTCATTAAGAAACGTTGGAAGTTTCCAACACGTAATTAAGTGTCGTAAAATTTTAATGACATTTGTAAAGACAAGTTGGAAAATTTAACGACATTTTATGAAGAAATGTTGGAAATTACTTTGACGTAACAAATTTAAAAAACATAGTCAACTAACTAACAATCTTAAAAACACCAAACTAAATATGCACCCTAAATAATTTTGACATTTTTTGAAGAAAAGTCATAAACCTAACTTATGTAGTCCCTCTAACTACTGCGACATATCTAGCCAGTAAAAATTAACAATCTCTATAAACACTAATTAACTAAATAACTAACAACAAAATCAAGCAAGAACCAAATCAAACAAATTACATCCATGTTTATGCTTAGTAACAAAATCTTTGAGGCAAACACATAGCTCATCCCAAGCTCAATAGCAAGTTCGAAGTCACATAACACTACAACAAAAAGGACTTCTTAGGACACCATAGCTACGCAAAACGCTATTAAGTAGGCATCCAATAATATTTCCAATAAGATCTCCACCTCTTTTTGTCCTATTATTTTACGGTTTATCAAGACGTCTCACTCTTGGTGTCCTAATAATATAAAAACTAATAATATGCCCTTTCACTATGGTCCCATAAAAAAGTTAAAAGGATTCTAACCCATTGGGACTTATTTGGGATATGATTAATAAGATGTTTTTCTACATTCATTTACCATACCGCCTACTAGGACGTTTTTAAAGTAAGCATCCCATTAACCTATTGGGACTTATTAGAGATGTGATTAATACGATGTCTTTGTATAGGGTCCTTTTACCATAATGCCTAATAGGATACTTAACTTTTGGGGTCGTATTATCATAAACGCTAATTGGACGCCTTTTCACTAGACATCGCATGAAAGGCTAAACATGACACATACTTATTTGACACCTAAAAGGGTGTATTAAAATAATCTTCCTTACGATTGCATATATACAAACATTTATATTCGTCATGAAATTGGTCAATTCAATTACTTTAGGGTTTGATACGAATAATGAAAATCAATCTTTGATTAACACAAACAAAAATATAATATTCTTTTCATAAATAACACCAACTATAAACTCTCTAAAACCCAATTTAGAGATTTTTAGCTCCAATTAAGCCCACAATTGGAGCCCAAATCAACTTTCTATCTTCTAAATCAAGTAAACTACTCTTCTGATTTGAAGAGTTATTTATCTTAAATAGTAACATTTATTCCAATTGTGGTTGAGAAAAAAAATTATTAAAATATAAATTTTAAAAAGTAAATTCCCTTGATTGGCACATATTTTTGGAAAGTTAATTGAAATTACTAAAATATAAATTTAAAATATAAACTATTTTATTCCAATTGTGGTTGGAAAATAAAAATAAAAAAAGATGAAAAATATTTTTGTAGTTAGAGCATCACCAATGCAATCGTGTGTTTTATCCTACGTGGTTGACACGTCATATCCACAGCTATATTAACGAAGCTTTTTTTTCTTTCAAATAATGTATTAAATTCCTAGGTAGCACCTAATTTATTTTTACATTCACAATAGTATTGGTAATACTCTTATGTTTGTTAGTTGAGATTTGAGGTTTTTAAAGAGTTGTATTTAGAGTGTTTATTGGAGTAGATTTTGTTTTGAGAGTTAAAAAATATAAATAAAACATAAAACGAGGTGTTAGGAGAGTAGTTTGGAGAGTTACAATTGTGGATGCTCTTATTTAACACATTCTAGTCCCAATTGTAAATTAAGAAAATACCATCTAAATCCAAAAATTTCACCAAAAAATTCCCCCCAAACTTTTCGTTTCCCTCCTTAATTTCCCTTCGTGTTACTCCCTCCGTCCCTAAATAATTGTCCTGCTTGACCCGGCGCACAGTTTAAGAAAAAATAATTGACTTGATTATTTATAATGGTTTAATGTGTAGTTTCCATTAATATCCATGTATATGCGGCCCATAATTAAAGTAGAGTGAAAAAGTAAGGGTAAAGTGGTAAAAGTGATGTTCTAAAAAGGTAAGTTTCAAAGTGGACAATTATTTTGGGACGGACGAAAAAGGAAAGGAGGACGATAATTTAGGGACGGAGGGAGTATTATTCAATGCATATTTTTTCCCAAGAAGTTACTCCCAGTTTCCCGTCTCTTTCTTGTTCTGCCAAAAGTTTCTCTCTTGGAGTTCATCTGGTACCATCATCGGTTGGAGTTCATCTGGTAAGAATCTTAATCTCCTTCCTTAATTCAGGCCCTAATGTCACTTATGTAACTATGCCCTAACCATTCATTGATCTCCCCAAATTGAAAATCTCTTTACATTTGTGCCTTAATCTCTTCTATCAGATTCTCTCATGCTTTCTTTTTTGACTATCTTGTAGTTGTAGCATCCTTCTTCAAAGCTATAATCATGGTGATTTTGCTGCTGATTTATCAATAGTTCATGTGCGTCTCCGTCACTAACTCACTATCTACAAAATTCTCGTAAACGCTAAGTGGAGGCAACCCCCCTTTCGCAGGATCATCTGTATCGTTTCAGCCCTCTGCAGATTAGGGGTTTAATAAATTTATTTGCTCATAAAATCCTAATTAGATGGCTTTTTTTTTTGAGGCAATTATCGCTTCCTCTTTTTTTAAATTACTGGTTATATTTTGGGGTTAAGTCTGTTTGCTATGATTTCATTATTTTTGGGCAGCTTGTGGTGCTTTATTGCCTACCAGGCAACACTCTGAGGTATTTTTTTGGCAGCTTGTGGTGTTATTTGGGAGCAAAAATTCAATTCCACTTAGATGTTCAAACGTGAACACCTTGGCATTATTGGTGTAAAGGATTTGGACAGAATCTTCATTTGAGTATCATGTTTCACTTTCCAAGTAAAATGGTCATGCATTGAATTAAGTCTACTTGGCAGTTGGTACTTGGTGTAAGTCAAAGAGTGTTTCTCTCTCTTAGTCCCTTTAACACATTTTACAGTTTCTACTACTGATTTTTCGATCAGACTTATCCTTTAGTGGTGTGACTTCAATAATCAATTATCTTTTCAGCTAGTTTGTAAAAGTTTTATTTTAAAATGCAGTTGGGGTCTGTTAAATGTTATTTTTGGAAATGCATGCGGGTTCGAACCTGGAACAAGATTGTAGTTTTTATTTTTTTTGAAAAATAGCTATTGGCTTATGGGTTGAAATAGTTAGGTATGTATATCATACAGAATATCTCAATTACACTTATTCTAATGAGTACCTTGTATATGGATCCTAGAGAGCTCCTGGATTGAATAATGAGATAATGACAGTCACAAAATTATTGCTAATGCAGTCAAAATGACCTTGTTTTACCCTTGACATTAGAGTTTACAAATTTTCTTGTTATTTAGAAAAGCTACTTAAAGTTTTGAGTTACTAACTGTGATGCTTCCGTGCTATATGTATTCAATGTTTATTTGTTTCTCCTTTTTCTAGAGAATTTGGATCAGGATACGTGGGATTCTCACAACCATGTGCAATCATTCTTTCCATTTCTCATATATATCTAAATGGATCGATTCTTCTTGTTCAGTAAGTATTCTCTAGCTCCTACTTTTTCCTATCACTTATTTGATGATATGCTACCCATTCTTGTTACCTCAATTTCATTTGTAGACCTTTTGTCATGGGACATTGAATTGATAAAACAATGGTGATTGCCTGAAAAGCCCAATTGTTTTATTTGTCAAACTTCAGAGAATGTTTGGATTTATGTTATTTGTGGCTTTGTTTGTTGTGGGAGGTAAGGTGTACGGTTAGGGATTTGTTATTTCTTTCAGCAGGCAATACGTACAGTTATATATAATTGCAATCATCATTGTATTCCTTGATATTTAAGGTTACTTTGGTGTAGGAATAAAGAAGGGCATGCCATACAACATTGGAAAGAAACACAACACTGCTACTCTCTTGAATTGGAAACATGGGTATGGGATTATCTTGGAGACAACTATGTACTCTATTTGATTCAATCTAAAACTGATGGGAAGTTGGTTGAGTTGATTAGCTATTGTTCTCATGCTGATGGCGATTGTGGTAGGTCGACAGCATTGTAGACTGGGGATTTAGCAAGGCTCGTTTGAACAGTAAAGTTGAAGTTGTAATGTTTTTATCTTTCTCCATTTTGATCTCACTAATGGGCACCAATAAAGTTCAACTACTCATTGTTATACTCTGGTTGTTCATAATTATGTTTATGGGTAGATTTTGAGATATATTATATGTATTGATAGTTGTAACATCATTTCTCTTTTATAAATCAGTCTTTAACAAATAGTAGCTCAATTTTTGTATGATGTCGATGGTTGTATTGAATCATATCGTACTCTATAGATATGCTTCAAACTTAACGACCCTTCTATATAACTGAAATGTAAAATTTATTGATATTTAACAATTAAAAATAATTCAATTCTAGATTAGCAGTGAATTATAGATGTCGAACATGATCGACACATACGAATAAGAGTTGGAAAATGAAATTTTAATTTAGTAAATATCCCTACTGTAACTCGACATTTCCAAATGTTTGTAAAAGTGTCGAGAATTTAATTTCTGACACTTTTCTAATGCGTTGGAAGTTACCGACACTTATCTAAGTGTTCTAAATTTACAACAATTTACTGTTTTGTGTCGCGAAGCTATGACGTAAACAAAATGTCGAATAAGTGTCGGTAACTTAATTTTCGACAGTTCTTTAATGTGTCGGAATTAAACGACACTTAATTAAGTGTCGTAAATTTGCGACTAAGGCTACAACGACACTTAGCGCAAGTGTCAAACAAGTGTCGGTAACTTAATTTCCGACACATTTTCATTTGTTTCCGACACTTTTTTAGTGTCGCCATAGACCCTATTTCTTGTAGTGATCAACCGCTCCCAACCGTCATCCCCAACTGCCACTTAAATACTGCTTCAAACCCAGTTTTTCAGACAACAAAAATTATGCTCTTTTCTATACTCTCCCTTCTGACCTTGCTACAGAGATTACAGCAACAGTTTGCATTCGCTGGTGATTGAACTGAAGATCTGCCAAGCTTCAATCACGTAAGATCAATATTATGGTAGACTCACTGGGTTCACACCGTACAGATCTAATCACGGTTTCCAGTTTTTGTCTTAAGGACAGAGATTCAATCTCGTTGATCTTAAAACAAAAACGATTTTATTATCACTAATACTTTCTGCATGAGATTTACACTGCCGGGCATATAACAAAAGATTATTCCAAAATTATGACTATTTCAATAAATTAAATTACAGAAAAATATTATTTCAAATGCATAGTCGAATATAAAATGTTTTTTACTCAATTTCTCAATACAATTCTTATTTACTTTCACAATAAAGATACCAAATGCTTCATTATTCATCATCATATTACAACACTTTCGCCAACCGGAAAGCATTAAGGTTTAAGGGAAAGGATAAAGACTGAATATTAGAGAAGACCGAGGAACCTAAAGTTTTTTTTTTTTTTAATTTTTGAGGAGAGCGGGGGAGGGGGAGACAACAGTCACAACACTAACACACGGGGTGAAAGAGAACTTTAGTAATATGGACGTCAATGATTTTAGGAGCACAGTAGGCAGTATAATAGAAACTCTTTGCAACTGCAAGAAACGTTTGTTTGATTAGAGGATCAATGCCATCTGATGAGTTCCGAAGCACTAGTTGGACAAGCTCTTTCATGTTCGATTCGATTTCGATTGTTGTGATGTTGTCGGTATCTGCATTTTCCTCGTCGTCGTTCCATACCTAATCAAAATAGACCATATGAAAGCATTCATTTCATAAGCAAAATATTGTAACATGAAGATATGACTATTTCAATGAAAAAAATAATGAATTTGATTTATGAAAGGAATTTAGTATTTTTCTTCTTTTAAAAACGCCCCTAGATTTCTCCCTTGTTTTTGTTGGTGGTTTCTAATAAAGAGAGCAAACCTTATGCTGGTGATATTGGCGAAGTTGGAGACAGATTAAGTTAAGGAGTTCAATAAGACGCTGGTACTGTGGATTGGACAAAGTGTTGGTTGACACATTTCGACCGGAACAGACGGTTATTGTTAGCACTAGAAGCTCGGCTTCGGATTGGCTGTTAACTCCTTCGTCCTTTTCCCATGATATTAACCACCTTTCCCACTGTTATGTCCTCCGATCAAATTCATTTCACATGTCAAGACACAGTTTAAATTAATAGAATGCAAATTGATCGATTTAGAAATGAACTCACGGCATGATGCAAGTGATGCGAGTATTGACGGATGTCTCTGACGGGATGCGCCTGCTGTGCAGCAACTGATAGTTGATTTGAGGTTTCAATTAGTGTGGCCAAGAGCCCCTCGTCTGTCCTGTAACTGTTAATCCTATAGATCGAAACACAATGAGAAATTTATTAATTAGATTGGAGTAGTAAATAAATACAAAACAGACTCACTTAATTTTTTGTAAAAGATGACGAAGGTGAATAAAATAAACCCATCTAAAATGTATGTGAATGGTATACCCATTTTGGTTGATGCTCCATTTGCTGGTTACGAACTTATCTATGAACGCTTTTCTTTTCTCAAAGGATTTCTCTTTCCCGGTGAAGAATGCCACAACCATTTGAACCAAGATAGCGGACTTTGCCCAAGCAAGCCGCTCAGTTGAGCTTTCCGGCTCATATATGCTGGCAGCGGCTAGGAAATATGAGAACAGAAGCTTTCTTTCGCTAATACCGAACTCCTCGATTTTGCTATTTTTATACCACCTGTGTCAGGTACAAAAAAAAAAGTTGCCAAAACAAAATTTTATTATTCAAATGGTAAACAAATTATTGAAAATGGATAGATGGGGATCTTCATCAGTGATCGTACTCGAGGATATGCTCCCATTCCATTTGATGCTGGTCTTGACAGTTATTGAAATCTAATTTAGCAAGCTCAAGATATGCATTATTGGTGACTTCTGGCATCCTGATAAACAAAAATTTAACCCACAAAAGCATTATTAATTAAAAATGATCAACAATGGACTTGGCAAATTAAGAAAATAGCTCGCGTAAGGACTTAATTACTAGTTTAAAAGATTGTCCTCATTTTTTTGTTTGTCCACTTTCTAAAGGTGGAGCAATTAACTATCCTACTATACACTCAATAATGGAGAAACTACCACATTTTTCAATGATTAATAGGGTTACTATAGAAAAAAATATATACTAATTACTTAGTACACTTTTTTCAAATGTATGGAGTATCTTACATAATAGTAATTGACTTCTACACATCTTTCGGATACAAAAGTAATGCATCTACTTGTTCAACATTTAGTTTTTATCCTGACCAATCAAAAGCGTGGAAATAGACCAAAATGACTTATTCATGGCATTAAAATCTTATGTTTTCCTTCAGGACCAAGAGTAACAGAAAGCCGAAAAAGAAAAAAAAAACAACACAAAGTAGTAATAAGCGAAGAAAAGTTGGAAACATACTCGTACAAGCATTTACCGATCCATATATCATCTTGGCCACCATATTGTTCTATGTAAAACCTAGTCTCCACACGAGGTAAGCTCGCATACCATGGAACCTCAAGTGCATACCCAACCTGTTAGTATAATAGAGAAAAGTAGTAGCAAAAAGTTGAACGAAATATTAATCACTTCGGCATGAAGAAAATAACAAGGAGTAAAACAAGAATATTTCGGGATCTTACTCACTTTCTTTCTTTTAGTAACACACTCTCTTGTAATTTCCTTTGAATTCAAATGAATACTACTTGGCCTTTATATAGGCTCTACAAAAGACAACATATTAACTACTAATTAATCCTATTAATACCACTGATTACCATGACTCATAACCACCTATTCAATTCCCGTAACTCCCTTATTACTACCCATTTATTCTCATTACTAACTGAAAAATAACTCCTAAATTATTATTATCTTTAAACAATTTCAATGACAACATTTAAGTTATTTCCAACACGGCAATCATAGAAAGGGTCAAAAAGAAGATAGAGAATGAATATATATACTGATATACCTCACCAGGGAGGTCTTTGGAAATCAACCATTTATCTACAAGTTGTTTATTAGCTTGCCTTTCTCGTAGAAACTTGTATGCAAACTTTTTTCCTTCTTCGAGAACAATCTCCCCAGGAAACATAAGCTGGGAAGCTCTGTATAAATTAAACATTGAAGTAACGGACTCCGATGACTGCCTTGGAAAGCAGCAAAAGGCATCACCATGCTTGAAATTCCATAATGCGTCTGTAACGAATTACTTATTCAAATAGGAAATAAAGTTCCCCCAAAAAGACTAGAGTAGAAGTTCTCTTTTTTCTTCTGTTGTTTTAAAGGATATACATTGATGAAGAGTTGTACCTGGAGAGATCTCATGGCCATGTAATCTTAGGTTCCAGAATCCCACCACAGTGTCATCTATGTCATTAAATGGTGTATTACTTGTACTGTAAATTCCTTTATCTGTCCAATTCCTGAAAATTAAATGCTATAAGTTTTCGGTGCTTTAACACATGAAAATGAGTAATATATTTTGATAATTATGATAAGTATTACTAGAGTTGGACAGTGGGATATGATTATACCTTGAGACGTAATTAAGACATTCTTTAATCTCTGGAAGAAAATAACGCGAAATCCCAAGTCGCTGTAGCCGGTCAACGGAATAGTTCCGAGCAAACATGTCAACGGGGTAAATGTAGGGTACTGATTACAATAAAAACATATATTAGAAATAATTTATATATATATATATATATATATATATATATATAATCTGATAAATAATATTGGACCACTATTGAGACTAAAACTGAGAGGAACGAGTAACTGCCCGTCAACGATTATGAAAGGATGTAAACTCAAATCCCCGCAAAAAATGATGGTTTATTTTCTCTTTAGTACTCCCTCAATTTACACTAAACTACGGCTGCGAGGTAGTCTATATTTAATGATGGTTTATTTTCTCTTTAGTACACCCTCCGTCCTTAAATTATCGTCCTCCTTTCATTTTTTGTCCGTTCCAAAATAATTGTCCAATTTGAAACTTACTTTTTTATAACATTATTTTTACCATTTTACCCTTACTTTTTCACCCTACTTTAATTATAGGTCATATCCACATGGGCTTTAAAGGAAACTACACATTAAAACCAATATAAATAATCAAGTCAGTTGTTTTTTCTTAAACTGTGCGCTGGGTCAAGCAGGACAATTATTTAGGAACAGAAGGAGTAATATTTTTAATTTTTTGATATTGTTATGACCAAATCAAGCTAGGGAGAGACTGAGAGAAAATAATGGAAACAATGACAGATAAAGTAAAAATCACAAAACCAACAAAACATTGCGAAATAATTTTCCTTACCTCCTCCACCGAAAAGTTCCACAAGCTGACTTAGATATCTCATGGGCTTGGCATCTTTTGTATGCATGAGTGTATACGCAGTGGCTGCGGGAGAAAACAACAGTGATCCATCTTCACATAGTAGGTTTAATATCTTTTCCCAATCCAAACCTTCCATTATTGCTTCTAAGCTAAAATGTAATGTGGTATGCTCTTTGTGAAGTACATCCATCGGTATCCTAACATATACTCCCTCCGGACCTAAATATAAGCAAAAAATACCAAATTTTTTTGGACCTAAATATAAGCAAAAATCACCATATTAAACTCTATTCACAAATTTCAAGAAGTTTTGTACCAAAAATACCCCTTGTTAATTCTTTTGTTTTTCAAGATAGGTGCAC
>CM028378.1:5106727-5259697 GCA_013146195.2 Codonopsis lanceolata
CCCAAAATAATCCTTACTATAAAAGATATAGCAATTAATAATAAATCAAGTTAAATACTAAGAAAGGTAAAACGATTAAATAATATATTCTAAATATATAAACAATTAAATAATATATTCTATATAAACAATTAAAACAAAATTAATTTATATATACTAGTAATTATAAACTATAAAAGATATATAAGCCTTACTCCCTCCGTTCCATAATATATGTCATTTTGGGAAAGTTTTTTGTTCCAAAATAGACGTCACTTTGCAATTTTCAATGAATTTTTCCCTTTTTTTTTCTAATTTTACCCAGATTTATTGACTTAGTAATTTGTGTTTAATTATTTGGGCAAGAGTATTAAAAAACACCTCATTAATTTTTGGAGTAAAGTAAATAAGGGCAGTTTAGTCTTTGCAATATATTTCGTTCGTTTGTGTAAAAAGCTCCAAAACGACATATATTTTTGGAGCAGTAAATAATTTCTTCAAAGAATAACATTTCTCTAAAATGTTTAATTGATAATAATTAATTAGTAACAACCAAGAGAGGCAAAACTAATAATAGATTAATTTAAACAATGTAAATCATTAAATAATGTCAACAAATTAATCTTTAACAATCTTCCCCTTTTTACCTTTTTGGACAAAAACAAATCAATCAAAAATATATGGATACTATAAGCATAATTTTGATAAACTATTATAACTCCTCCTAAATTCAAAAACTAATAAAGATTTAGATTTTAATTTTAAGTTGAAGTTTAAGTTTTGAAAATCAGAATCATCTATTTTTTTATAAAAATAAAATCAATTCCCCCTTGGTTAAAAATCTGATACGACAACATTTTGATGTAACACAACCAGTCCCTTAATTTAAAATCAAGCAATAAACTTTATGACAATATTTAAAACCATTAAAATATACATTTTTGTAAACATTACTACACCAGTAAGTTTAAAAACATTATGTAAAAATTATTTTTAAACAAAGACTCTAAGTTTAAAAACATATGTAAAAATTATTTTTAAACATAAGTCTCTAAACTCAAAACAAATCAAATCCAACATGATATGCAAACAAGGTTCACTCAAAACAAATCAAATCAACATGTAGCAAGTGTTTAAGCACTAAATATCCATCATTAACAAGGTTCAACAAGCAATATAATTAATATCAACTCCCCTTAAATTAGTAAAAACTTCTCCCTTTGGTTTTGACGGAAATATCCATCATTAACAAGCAACAAGCAATTTTAATAAACACAACCAAAACAACAACAAAAATCGCGTAAAAACAAATTTGTTAAGCATCCCTTTGGTTTTGACCGATAAAATGGTTTTAAAAATAAAATAATCAAGAAAAGCTTTATAAAAACAAAACAACAACAAAAAGTCGCGTAAAAACAAATTTGTAGAAGGATAAAATGGTTTAAAATAAAATAATCAAGATGATTATAAAAATAAAAGTAGAACAAAACCATAGTGAGTTGTAAAAACAATTGTAAAACAATCAGTATTATCAAAGAAAATTTCTACTGAAACATATCAATAAACACGTGATTTAAATAAACTCCCCTTTAAAGCATAAACAAAAACCTTTTGTTTAAAAGCGAGAGAAATGGCGTTGAAATATAGCATATAAAGAATTATGGTTAACAAGTTGCTGATAAATACTATGAATATGTGTTTGCACAAAAGATGAGGACAAAAAAGAGGTACTAGAAATAGAGATAGTTGAATGTAATTTCCAATGTGATTACATCGGAAACAATAATAAGATGAACATGAATAAAAGCAAAAGCATGAGTAGAAACAACTTCTATAGCATTCATAAAAACACTAAAAATGATACTATGGTGACTCAACTGTCTTTTGGTGTAAAAGACAACAAACTAGAGTAATAGAGATTAGGAGTAGAGATAAATACATAAGAAGGAATGTGTGCATAAAAAATCTATACATATATAAAATGAGATGAGCAAATAATGGAAATATCCCGTCAAAAGTAACTTTCCAAATTTAGAAATATTTATAATTTGTATATTTGTCATGTATATATATTTTTTGGAAATTGGAATGAAAATCAATTAATGAAGTTGACAACAACTCTTCAGATTCAAATGAATTTACAAATATCTTTAGTGCATTTAATGTAAAGAAATTGTATAACATTTAATATAGTTCAATATGATTTACGAAATGACAAAAAATACAATATCAAAATAATATCAAATATTGAATAATTTATTCTATATCCGATTTCACCTTTCTTTTTATAATTTTATATTTTTTTTGCATTTGTAATTGACATATTAGCTTCTAAATCTTCAGAACAGTAATATAAACTCCCAGAAATAAGATTAAATGATGAAATAGTCGATTCAATATAAATTATTTGCCACCATTATTAATAATAGTCTTGATAAATAATTACAATGCAGTATTATTCAAATCAGTTTAAAACCATAAATTAAAGTAACATAGTTACTTCCAATCACTAATGAATTAGGTAATGATTTACTAAAGAAATATTTTTGGTAAACATCCAAAATAATTATAATATATTTTTTCGTTTAGTAAAAAATGAATTACATTAACAAGCTTACTAAATAATGTGTTGTTCAATATAGAATATTATCATTACCTCATGAAATCTTTAATATTTTAACTAACTTTATTTAAAAGTTATTCATCGATGTAATAAAAAATATAAAAGATGGATGTCAAATAAATTTGTTAATAGACAAAGACAAATTAGTAAAAGAACACATGCATTAAATTAATGTTTCTTTAAGAAGTATATAAAATGATTGTCAACCATAGTTATTTGCAACCGTATGAAGTGTATAAACTAAATGAAATAAATATTTTGAAACAAATCATTTTGTTTAGATGTTTTGAAGCTTAATTTATGAGTAATATGAGTAGTTTTATGAAAAGTTTAATTCTTCTTCATTCTTATAAATTTTAGATTCTTATAGTTATAAAATTTAAAGATTTTTAGGACCAATTTGTTGTTCGAGGTGCTTAGGAATTTTTATTATTCTAAAAATATGTTTTCTATATTTTATAACAAGTTTATATATCAATAATATCAATAAATTATATAACAGTCAGATTTCAAATAATTTACTCTATACAACAGTAATATAAACATACATAATTATGACATATTATGAAATTTAAGGACAATTTCATATAAATTAGTAACAGAGTATCTACAATAAATTTATTCTTAACATTTACTTGTCACCGATAATGGTAATAGTCAAGAAAAATAATTATTTTATAAAGTATTAGCCTATGCACTACTCATATTGTTATTCAAATATTTTGTGTTTAACCGTCGAATACTTATAAAAATTCAAGCAATTTTATATGTAAAATCTATAGATCAGGCATAGGCTAAGGTTAGATTGAACAAGTAATTGAAAAATTTATAAGAAAATAAATATATATCTGACCCAAAGGATGGGAGAGATGGCAAGACTAGGGCCACACTTACCTATCAAAAAATAGGCAAATAAATAAATATTAACATATATATATATATGATATTTTTTTCTACTCCATTTTAATCAAATTTGAAGTTAAAAAATAAAATTCTTAATATATTTATCTAGCCTACATGTTTAAAAATCCAGGTCTAATATATGCAAAAAAAAATTTAACCTAAATGAAGAATAAAAATCTTAGTATATTTTTCCAGCCAACATGTTTAAAAATTCAGGTATAATATTTGTAAAAAACTTTAACCTATTAAAGTTAGTTTACAAAAGATAAATATTTATTCAACTTAATCGATAATAGACCAATGTTAATTTGAACTTTAATTTTACAAATATTTACCAAAATATATAGATCTATGATGGTTTTCTCCATTTTCATCAGATCCGAAATCAAAAGTGCATAACTGATGTTTATTTTTCTATTTTTGTCAAAATTAAATTTATAAAACAAATGTCCAACATAAAAAGTTGGGATCAGAATTTTTTTTATCCATTTTGAAAAAAAATTGGAAAAAAAATCATATGCTTAATTTTTTTCTCAAATATGATAGATCTAAGTTTCTATTTTTATAAACTTTTTTTTAAAGTAAAAATGTATATTGATATGTATTTGGATATAATTAATTAACTATAAGATATATATATTTTCCATACTTAGCTAAATTAAACTCTCTTTTTTTAAAAAATAATAATCGAAATTCAAATTTGTATCATACAAATTTCTCTCAAAATTTTATTTAAAAAATAAAAAGGAAATAAGAAACCTAACTGTGAAACGGTTTGAAGGTATTCAATGTTAGGGTTTATTTGGGGGTGATGTTGCTACATATTCTGAAAAAGGGAAGGGGACCTAGCGAAATATCAACTTTTTGTAATAGAACTTCTCCCAAGGCACACTAAGAATCTAGACTCAATAACTTTTGTTACTGAATAATTGTATAAAAATTATGTTGCATAATATGTTATTCATAACATTTTAGTATTTGAGGTTCTGTTTAGATGTCAGTTATTTCAACTTCAATTCTTTTTTTATTAGATATAACAAACAGTTTGATATTTGACTATTTAATATCTATATCTATGCTATTAATGAACCAGAAGCGCTCTAAGGATCACTTACTCAACATACTGTGATGCATCAATTTTTTAATCACAATGCATTAATTTGAATCGCGATACACAAATTAGATTTGCGATCCATAAATTGGTTTCAATTAGGGTTTTGATGCACAAATTGAATTAATTCTCGATCCTTAAATTGGATTTTATCTTGTGGATTACGACGTAAAATTGATGATGCGTAAAATCCCGATGTACAAATAGGCTTTGATTTACGCATTGTGATGTAAAATCGATGCATAAAATTATACTTTGCGCATACGTGTTTGGTTCATTAAGGGTATCGTAGTATTTTATCCCAAAAAATGCCTTAAAAACTTTTAAAAAGGGACCGACCTAATTTCACCCCAAAAAATTTGCTCACGTCTAATTATCGTTGTAGTGTAATTTATATCTTTCAAAGTAAAAGGGATTGGGTCAATGACATATCGGGGCCATCTAAATCTTTTGTATTTTAATTGTTCAAATAGTATAATCAAGGATAAGTCAGTCCCAAATTTTATCTTTTTTTTTTGTTTTTATCTTTTTTATAATGGAAATGTTGTTTCTTTAAAACATATTTATACTTATGAATTTTTAAATGAAATCAAATGTTCTATAAATGTTAATCATGTGTTGAATGAATGTTGGAATTTCGGTAATATTGTTAAGTAACATATATATCATAATCTTAATCTTTGCGTTAAAATTATTTAACTAATATATATATATATATATATATATATATATATATATATATATATATATATCGAATTTATAATATTTAGTTACAATTATTTGTCTATTTTGTTATCATTAATTTTATTTATTTATTTTTATTTATATCAACGTATTAGTTATTTTATTTACTTCGAATTTTATTATATGTTAGTGATAGTCGTAATAATTGTACATGTTCAACGATAAATGTTATATATAAAGAAGTATTCCAAATTTATAATAACTTTTTCAAATTTTTGTAATTTTCTTTCTTTTATTTTACTATTTATTATAGTTTATTTATTTTGTTCATATTAAAGTTTTTAATTGTATATTATTCAACTTTAATTGAGTATATAATTTTACATGTGTGTACAAACAGTGCAACGCATGGGTGTATCACTAGTCATTTATAACAAGGGATGAGAAATAGATAATATTTTCTTTCAAACATAGGTGATGCCAAACATATAAGAACCCATATTCATTTTATAAGTGGGTAGGTTTTCATAGAAGTCTAAACAAAATCCCTAACATCAATTAAACATTAACAAACTGGACATACCTAAGAAAGCTTTTATCCACAAAGAATTGAGTTAAAATATATTTTGCCAACTCAAATGCTACCCACACACGTTCATCAATAAAAGATCTATTATCAAGAGATTTAAATCCAACAAATATTATACAAGTAAAGAAGGCTAAAGTAGGACTTACAATAATGGTAGGAGTAGACGAGGACTAGAATGAGGGTTCATTCATATTGTCCTGAGATGCAGAGATTTCAGATTCGAATCAAACCCATCAGAAATAAAATCGACGCTTTATTCATCATTTTCTCCTTCAACTTTACCAACCGAGAATTCATCATCATTTTCAATGTCTTTTCCTTCTTAACATTGTAGTCTACATCACTGGAATCATCAAACTCAGATGATGAGCTTGGAGAAGCAGTAGCTTGGTTTTTCAGATTCTCCAAAACTTGAGCTATAGTTTTAGAGTCTGAGAAGGGATCATCATCGTCTTGTGCCTTGGCTTCTTCTTTTATTGTCACAGCATCAACAGACAATGTATCTTCAGAATCATTTTTTGAAAATCATTTTTTGTGAAATAAACGGAGCCTAATATCCTTAAACCTTGCGGGGAAAACAAATCCTAAAAGAACCAAAGAAATATAAAAGAAATGGTTAATTGCCTTCTACAACCTTGTAATTTTTTTACGCAAGTATGTGGTTTCAATTTTTGCACATTGGGGGTCTAAGATTGCATGTTAATTTGCTATAGTTGAAGATTAAAAGGAGATATCTATCAATATTTAAAATATTTCGTCATTTTGCTAATTGGAAAATGTGTCTAAAAAAAGAAAAGTTTTTTGGCCAAATTTATGAGTGCCAGTTAGAGGCGACAGTCACCACCACTTTCACCGCTTAAGGGCAACACCCGTAGTTGTAGTGAGTGCCATCTCTGCCAAGCGGCACTTAATCAAATGACCAATTTTTTGTTTAATTTAGAAATTAATCTAGATTATAAGACAATAATTTAGCGAAAAATGGATTTAGAAGATAATTTTTTACAAATTATTATTTTAAGAAACTGGGGTGTATATTGAACACATAAACTTATAAAATAATTTTTAGAAAACTCAGAAATTTGTGTTGAATTTGATTTAGTGTGTATTAATTAAATTAAATATATTTATTGTAATAAATTTTATTGAGTTTATTTTGAGCGCCCGAGCAAAAAAAAATAATAATAATAAGAAAGCATATTTAGGATTGAAGGTGGTAGTAAACACGAAATAACACAAATTTTGTTTGCTGATTTGAAACAAGTTACTTATAATTTTTGAATAAGAAATCGAACAAAATAAGAACTAGCTGAATGAGGCAGGCATGATATTATCATGAACTAGAGGATTGAAGTAAGAAAATATTATCGCCATCACCGTGCAAAGCACGGCGTACTTCTGGTATGCATATATACTAGAATAGAGCCAAATCTAATATTAGTAACTTAATAAAAGTTAAACAAGTTCATAATTAAAGGAGTACACAAATTGGATGATGGCTTTAGCAACTTCATTTTGAGTCTTGGAGTAAGAATTACAAGAATAACATGAATTCCATGGAATAGGAATGATATTGTAGCTAGCATGTAGTATCGACACTAATTGTTTGCTTAGAATCATGTTTCGAACATAACTTTATTAGCTCAAATGAGTATTATTCGTTGTTTATCCAAGTTAACGAGAGACTTTCCCTAATCACTGATCTCTACAATTGGATCTGTAGGAAGATGGATTGGGTCGTAAAGGACTGCGTTTATATGTTCAAACGTAATGCCTGGACACCTGAATTCGTCGCTTCTTCCTCCATATAAATAAAGACAAATCTTGCTAAAACTGTATAAATACTCCTTCAGCAATTTTGGAACAAGGCTCTTTTGAAGCAACATACGTAGCTTTTCTCTCTTAATACTTTCTATATTTTTCTGCAACTCTTTTACGGCATCTTCCTCAGTTAAAGAACCATTGCTTTGGTTTACGAGTAAAGAAACACTGTTTAATCTCCTTTGAGTTTTTTCTCGCTGCAATGACATTAATCACAAGAGTTAGTAATTAAGGAACTGGGTATCTGATTATTGATGTTAACATCTGCTTGTTCTTAACATCAGTGAATAAATTAACTTAAATAAACAAACAAAATCTCTGAACAGCGAGAAAATTCAGCGGATCAAACACAAAATTTTGCATCCTCGATCTGCAAACGTTTAGTTGTGTCTCCCTTTTCATTCTTCGCAATTCTAATTTTGTACTACCTCCATCTCAAAATAAACAATGTTTTAGAGATCTGTGTAAGATTTGATAGAAGAAGAGAGAGAAAGATGAGGCAGAAGAAGGCACACTGCTGGGAGAAGTTTTCTGTGCATTAGGTATGGAACAATAGGCTTACATATATACTAAAGACAAAAGCTGTAACCTAATCTAGGCTAGTTTCAAATATAGCCAAAGTTAACTAATTACAAATACACCCTATAAACACTACTCGGCATGGCTGAACAATATGCCTGATAATTCGCACATATATTAAGGAAGTTTAGAAAAAGACTGATAATTTGCACATAATTTGTATATGGCTGATAAGTTGAATGGTTATTTTCCCTTTCTTCTTAACATCTCTCTTACACTCATCCTATTTTTTCATTACCAACACAACATTTAATTAGAGAGTACTCCATTAATAAGGGCATTTTTGGCAATATGTGAATATTTTTTTCATGAAATTGTATGAAATCATTTATTTTGGGACAAGTTTTTTAGGATAAAAGATCGTTTATTTTGGGACGGATGTAGTGTTCAATTTCTTAAAAACCGTTGTTGTAATAACTAAGTCGTCTCCTCCGTCCATGATTATCAATTTATCATCAAGGGACAGGAACACCACTATTTACTTAATTATAAGTAAGTAAGAAATTTACCACAAGGCCTTGGATGTCATTTAACGATCGTCCTAGTTTGCCGCCAAGATTGAACATAGTACGGTACTCTTCACTTTTAAATGCAGCCTCCGACAGCTTCTCTTGGAAGAAATATAAACCCATGGCACAAAGAAAAATACCCGATGTCCATATCCCATTTAAAGAATATTCTTCAAATGTTGGCATTATATCGTACGTTACCCACTCGGCCTCTCTCAAACAATACCTGATATAAGTTTTGAACTGCACATATATAGGAAACCAAAAGAAGGTAAGCATTAATAAACATCTACTTAATTTGTATTTGTAGCTAGGTTTTACTTTTCAAGAATGCTCCTTGATAACGATTGTGTGTCTTGGACAATTGAACATTCCTTGATAATGAGTTAGTGTGTGTGTCGATCTTGGAAATCAATAGAATGTAATTCCGTGTGTATCTTAGCTAGTATAGCATTTTTCTTTTGATAACAATATGAATATGATCATAAAAGCAAGCGAGTAGTCTTACTTGATCGAGCATCTCGTGTTTAACAGTTCGATCTTGATAAATGTATGCCCTGTCTGCAAATTCGTTAAATATATCGTAAAATACAATGAATAGCCTCTCTATTCGCTCGGAGCAGTACACAGCTGAATCTTTATCCCACCTACAAATTTTGGAATTTAATTTAAATTCACATTACATCTTTATTGCTTTTATAGGGCCTTCTCAACCGCAAAAGCTAGCACAAAGGGTGAGACTTTCCCTAATACTTATTAATCAAATATTCGTCTCTTTCACAACCGATGTGAGACTCCTTACACATAGCCTAGGTTGGGGAAGCAACAACCTATATCTCTCCCGAAACACAGGGCATATGTGCTTTGATACGATTGTGAAGGGCAGATTGTAAGGGCATCCCACATCGGTTGTGGATGTTTGGTAAATAGAAAGTTTAAAATTGTGAGGAGCACGTACTTTTCAAATAATTCAATGAAGTTGAGTACTTCTTCCATGGAGCCATCATTATCGAAAATTTCATCTAGAATAGTCGTAGGGGCACCAATTGTTGCATATAAGAAGCGAGCATCACTTTGTTCTGGCGAATAATGGAGGGAGCAAATTTGGAAATAAGGGGATATCAACCAGTGCCAATCAAAATCTAGAGCATCCAATTTGTAATCTTTCACCCATCTGCGAATTGGAGAAATTCACAATAATTATGAATAAATGCATAACCTTAGTAACACATACTAATTCACCCTAAGAGAGAGATATACAAATACAATCAGAAGACTCATTTATAAGGAAGGAATCCGAAAAGGCCATTACTATAAATACAAATATATATATATATATATATATATATATATATAGAGAGAGAGAGAGAGAGAGATTAAATCTTTAAAACCAAATGCCATAAAAACTTACTACTATAGTTATAATTAGTGTTATAAAAATAAGGATATTCCTAGATTATGAATTCGAAGTTTCTATCTTCAATACAGAAGTGAATCGGTCAAAAATAATAATACCAAGTATTTGAAATAGTGACAATATAATAGAAAATATAATAGAATAAACCAAAGGGAGGAAATGATTTTTGTAATTTAATTCACTTCAAGGCAAACAACAATTTCACTATAGACGATGAGAAATTACAACAAAAAGTTTTCAATGTACTTATCTTACCTAAACAAGGGGTTACTAGGATTGTCACTATCACACAGAGTACCACACCTATCACAATCCAAAATAGGCATGCTCAATGTTATCTAACACCACCAAGACCTAGAGATCCCCGACAACCAATTGTGTTCGTTGGCCGCCTCTCACTATTTGTGTCTCACTCTCTTAGCTTGTCTCTAATTGAAGTATCAACACCTCTAATTTATATATGCTCTAAGAAAAAACCTAATCTAATTGAGATTAAGACTCATGTGAGATTTATCACTGAAGAAGGAAGTACATATATAGATGTGAGGTTTCACAAGATTCGTGAGTTCGCTGATAATGGGGATATTCTGCTACTAAATAAGATTCACACCACGGAAAATACGTTAATTAACGAAGCCGGTTGTAACTGACTAATTCGAGAATTGCTTGGATTTGTTGCACATCACTAGCTGTTAGAGATGTGGGAGGTTAAGTTTTACAAAGGTGCTCATGGAGGTTTCGAGTGTTGGATTATATGTCTTCTAATGGTTGGGTGAATGCTTGCCAAGTTGGAGATTGTTGAGAATGAGATGACTTGATTACCTAAGTAAACAAGCTAGTTGGGCAGGTAGGTTGTAGGACTTGGTTGGACCTCAAAGGGAGGTGCGGGGGGCATAGCCCCCGCGGTACAGACTACTGGTGTTTTGGGTGTATGCGGGCGCATCACAGTCAGGGCATCCGACTGCATTATATTGCGGTCGCATCTGGTTGCGCTTGTGGGCACATCCCTAGGGAGTAATTCAGAGGTGCTCTCAGTATCGCATGTTGGGTGCATTCAGGATAGCATTGCGATCGCATCTCATGGAGCGATGCGGCCACATCTGTGCGGCAATTTCAGGATTTGCTTGTTTAATAGTTTAAGGTTTGGTATTGTATCACTATATATAACTAGTTGTTTTAACACGTGTGTTAAACGCACGTCAACTAAATCGTACATAAACAAAATGTTGAATCTTGCATAAAATTAAATTTGCTTAAAATCATTCTACTTGATTGTCAGCCAAGAACTTAAAATTATTTTGGTCAGCTTACAATTATTTGTTAGCTATTCATTTCATCTGACCATAACGATTTCAGTGTCAGCTTGCTTTCCTTATTTGATTGAACAAATACTTGTACTGACACTTTCTTACTTTATGTTTTTGGTAGATATTCTGCTAGATATTCTTTCCCAGGATCTTTTGTGATCTTGTATCTGCCAAACACATTTTCAAATTCAAAATGTGTTCCTAACGGATTACTCTTGAAGTTCATCTATAAATACCCACTGGAAGCATTTTTGAAGATACAGAAGTCTGAAGCCTCATACTTTCGTGAAATTCTCTGCGTTTTAGTCTTCTTAAAAACCATAGCTAGATAATTTTTCTTGTATAATTCTTTCCAGTTATTGTTTAGGCAAACACTAAGTGATCCCTTTTCATATCTTTTGAAATCAGTCAGTTTGTCTCACGAGTTTGATTGTTTCTCAATCATTCTCCATAAACACCGGTCTTTTGTTGTACACTGATCCATTAGAGATCAAATAGATTTTTAATAAAATTAGTGCACTTCAAAAATCCAAGTCTGACCAACTTGGTAGTGGACGTAGCAGTTTATCTGTGAACCACTTCAACTGATTTGTCAGCGATTATTTACACTTGCAAACTGACATAACATTTAAGAAGTTTTACAAATGATTAAGTGTCAGCCAGTTTCTAACAATTGTTTGCTTACCTGTTCTAGTAAATTGTCTTTCAGCTCCCTTTTCGTACACAGTGATCTTCGTTAAAAACCAACCTCTTTTAAAAACTGTTGTGTCAACTAGCTGACCAACTTTCTTTAGTATAAGTGATTTTGAAAGTATCAGCCAGCTGACCAATATCAGCTGACTAACAAATCAAATTTTCTGCTGCAAACTTTACAAGATTTACAAATCAACCCTCAAAGTTTTAAAAGGCTATTCACCCCCCCTCTAGTCTTGTTTGTTGCCTACTGGACTTCCACAAAATAAAAAGGATAAAAAATATGAAATGATAAAATAAGTAGAATCGGTTTATTAACAATTACACATAAATATATCACTAATCATTATAGAGTCTTAAAAATCTCCTTATACACAACATTTTTTGTCTTATTAGTTGGTTTTCCATATTCGCCGCATATCAATATCTTCAAACCAAAATAATTTGTTACACTAACTGCAACATATACCTGCCCATGGCTAAATATTGGTTTCTTCAAAAAGAGACATACGTGCAATTATTGAATTTGACATTTGTTAATTGTCATTGCATATGATACCAGCAATGAAAATTGTCTTCTCTGGAACTTGAAAGACAATTTTACATCGGATGGAGTTAATGACTATCTTGGGATAAATTTTTTTTTCTCCAACATTGATTCCTTTCAAAAAATATGTTTCAACAATGTGATTCACAAGATTTATGATGATTAGTCTTGTTCAATTGCACAACCCAACATAGTCAATGTTTCTTAATAGCATTACACGAACACCAATTTTAAGTGTCAATTCATGGTCTGGCAACCCCAAACACTTCATACTATTAGAAAACTACGTAGAATGAATGTCTTCGAACATTTGAATTTTTTCTGCCCTGCAAATAGAATCTGAACTCATATAAGTTATTCCTTTTGAATGATTACTTTTGTTAAATTATATTTGTATTTTATGAATAAATAAATTTCTGATAAGAAAATAAGCTAAAATCAAAATAACGAAATTATTTTTACTGTTAGCTAGTATTCTTGTTTCGTAAATTATTTTGATTTTCCCAACTTCCATTATATATTTTTTATTTTATTCACTTCGTACCTATTATTTTTGTTTTATTTTTAAGAAATATTTTTACAGAAAAATTTTGTTCCGTAAATTATTTTTATTATTTTGCTAACCTCAATTTAGATTTTAACCCTAGAACGTGAATAACGTTGACATAATAAAATTTTGATAGTCAGTTGGCCCCAATCTCTCTCTCTCTCTCTCTCTCTTTATTCTCTTTGATTGATCTTGGATTACTCTGTTTGTTATTTGTAAAGTCTTCCGCTGTACACAACAACTTCTAACTCATGTCAATAAGAGAATCCTTTTACACCTAGGATTAACTTCTTAAACTTCTCCAATTACACTTTGAATTTGAGACATATTTTAACAATTCGATGCATGATATACATGTATATTTGTTTCATTAAATTTAATTAAAAATTGACCTCTCATATTAGATTAAATAAATGGAGCTGACGAATTATTGGAAGAAAACAAATTGACGTACTATTTTCTTAGTTTTATGGCTTAAATCGTAATTTGGTCACCCTAGTTTGACGAATTATTCGTTAAACTTACTCTACTATTTTTTTTCTCAATTTAGTCACCATGCTTTGCATTTGGTGATAATTAGATTGCTTAGAGTCATTTCTGTTAGTTTAGTTTGATGGAAATGCTAAAAAAACAGAAATACCCCTTTACTTTTGGTCAATAAGGTCACTAATTTGACATGTAAAGTCAATAAGATCAACATAAATTATCAAACTAAGAAAATCGAATTACTTAGCTCACATATTTGTAAATAAATACTAAGTTATTAATAAAATAATTTGTCTACAGTTTAGCTATTTTTATTCATTTCAATTGCTTATTTGACATAATATAAGTTCTTCTTTTTTTTCAGAATATATACAAAGTAAAGAAATAATCAAAAAGGTATTATTAATAAAATGAAGGTAAACAAAAAACTCACTTTGTCTAAAAAATGTTTTGAGTTCTCAAGGTTCAAAAAAAATAAAAAGATGAAAATAGATAGTTATTGTATTTTTATCTATCTCTAACAGTTATAAAAATAATACTATAAATTATCAAATTATAAAAAACAAATTACTAAGCCCAGATACTCCAAACCTAATTCCAACCCCCCCCCCCAACAATTTCAAGCTCAGACAAATCACAACTTGCCCAACTATAGCATCACCATCTTCATTCTCCTCTAAGTAATTTTTATACACATACTTCGATTGATAACTCCAAATATTGTTTCTCATCGCATAATTCTTAGAATTTGGATAGATTTTGTGAATGCTTTTCTTTTAAGAACAGAAAAGGGAAGAGAAATTGGAGAAAATAATTAGAGTAAGGAGGAGACAACTTTCTTCATTTATACCTTACCTGAAAGAAACAAAGCTATTTAAACAACTAGAAATAAAGTAACTGGAGAGAAACTTTCGTGCATGATCCCCACTACAGATAACTACAAATAAGTACCACACATCAAGGCCACTAATAATTAACATACTGGAAGTTAACTGTTTTTGATGAACCATATTATAACCATATCATTCCTTCTGCCTTGCATAATCCTTGTTCGTAAGGATAAAGTCCGGATATGACTTGACCATCAAGTTCAACTGTTATTTGCACCTCCCTACCAACACTTAATTGATTACAATCCTCTATCATGAACAATTTTGGCCGATGACATTGGTGTCCAGGAACAAACTTATCGTCGCAATAGTAACACATCCCTTTTTCACGGCGTCCTCGTGCCTCTTGACTAGTGATTTGATGGAAAGTGGGAGTGGCCACTGCTGGGTTGCCTCACGGTACCGGTGATGACCCAAGAATTCCTTGGTTTGGGTTGGAATTGGCTTTTGGAGCGACCGAAGCAGGCAAAATATGGTGAGAGTCAGGGAGTTTATTTTGGAGCTTAAAGTTTTTCTTTCACCAATCTGGCAACTCCAATTGCATCTATCAATGTCCTAGGCTGCTTGATTTTAACGTCTAATCGAATGTCGTTTCGTAGACCCGCAACGAAGCAACTGACTAGAAACGCTTCGGGAAGTCCATCAACCCGTTGAGACAGCCCTTCAAAGGTCTTCTGATATGCTGTGACTGAAGTTGTTTGACCGAGACGAGTAAGGACCTCTAACGGATCTGCAAAATCTGTCGGGCCAAAACGAGCAATGACTGCACACGTGAATTCACCCAAGCGTTTGTGGCATTAGTCAAATACGGCCATTTGACCCGGTTGATGAACATATATAGCCTTTGACCAAAAATCAACAAAAAACGATTTGGTCGACGAGATAAACCAGTTGGTCGACCAACAGGTTTTACACTGGTTTATCAATAAACCACTGGTCGACCAAGTGGTCGGTTTGTCGACCACACTGTCGACCACGTGGTTTACACTGGTTTATCAATAAACCACTGTAAACCACTTGGTCGACCAAGTGGTCGGTCTGTCGACCAGAGATTTCGGATGTTAAGGAGATGCATTTTTACTAGTTTACCGATAAACCAGTCTTGGTTTATCAGTGGTTTATCGATAAACCAGGCCATAAAAGAGTATTTTTTTAAAAGTGAGGCTAAAAATGACCAAGTCATCTTTGACTTGGCCATTTTTGTAAATACCCCAAGCGTTTTTTACCGTGAAACTTCATAAACCAATGGTACCATTGCAGTGCGGTGCCTTCCAAATGAAATGAGGCTAACTGAAACTATTGATCAGGAGGAATGGACTGGAACTCAAAATACTGTTCAGCTTTATATATCCAACCACTAAGATCTTCCCCATTAAACTTGGGAAAAAATAACTTCGGGTTGGCACTATGAGTGTCGAAGACCTTGCGAGTAGTTGAGGTTGAGCCGACGTCTTGTTGGGAAAAAGGGTTGAAATCGGGGTGGTAAGCAGTTCACAAAGCTTGTAGCTCTGTCAAAATTGTTTAAAGGGTGGCATGGAGTTTGTTGAAATTGGATTCATGTCGAGCTAGCGGTTCATTCACATTGTTGCAGAATTCAGCGTTAGATTTTCCTCAGGTATCCATCGAACCGGCTCTTATACAAATGTTAAGAACAGAAATGGCAAGAGAAACTGGAGAGAAGAATTAGAGTAAGGAGGAGACAACTTTCTTCATTTATACCTTACACGAAAGAAACAAAGCTATTTAAACAACTAGAAAAAAACTAACTAACTGGAGAGAAACTTTTGTGCATGATCCCCACTACAGATAATTACAAACAACTACAAATAACTACCACACATCATGGCCACTAATAATTAACATACTTGAGTTAACTGCTTTGGATGAACCATATTATAACCATATCATTTTCACGCAACAAGGTCTAGAATTATCGTCTACGATTACACTAACGAAATAGAATCGAACGGACCTTTCCGAGTAACTAACGTATCACATTGGGGGTGGAGTTATGCTCAATCAAGACCTAAAAAACGAAAAACAAGTTGTAGGGGTTGCTGCTATGGAGTCCTTTACTGATCTCAATTTTTTTGAGCGTCTTCCAATTGTGTATCGTCAGCTCGTCGACTTTTGATTTCATCAAATTTTGCGAACCTAAAACTGAAATTAGGAAGTTTGAAATTTGTCATCTAGGTGAGACTAGCTGCTTCACCTTCTTCAGATTTCTGTAGATCTTCAATACAAGTAGTTTAGTTGTTCACATTAATTTTTCTTTTCGTTTTGGCATTTGTTCGAAACACGTAGAGATTTTTGGTCAGCGATGGAAAAATTTGTTGGCGAAATTGATAAGACGGTAGAGTGGATCTGTAAGTAAACTATGTTTCAGAAGATGAGAATTTTGAATCGCAAACTCGAATAGGAACCGACGGTTTAAGAACGATTTCTATGATTTTCCGTCCATTTCTCCTTGATAATTTCTCGTCAAGGCTTACAACCTCATTTTCGACTGTTTGACGGCGGTGTTGAATGTGAATATTAGAATTTTTGACACGAACAATAAATCCTTCCAAACTTCACAAAAAAAGATGATGTTCGAAAGGAAAAGCACCCCCCCCCCCAAAACCCCTAAATCGGGTAAGAGTATTTTTGGATTTTCCTAAAAAATTAAACTTTTCATCCAAATTTATGGATGGAGTGGTAAACGTGCCAATTATGTCTAAGTAGAGTGATTAAATTGAGAAAAAAAGGTATAGTGAGTTAAACGAATAATTCGTTAAAGAGCAATGATATCCTTACCACTAGTGCTACCACTATTATTACAACTTGCATACTAAAAGGTAAAGTTGAAAAGTCAACTATGTATTTTTCAAGGCAAGTTGTAACACTAGTGGTAAGTACACTAGTTGCAAGGCTAACATTACTCATACAATAGGGATAAAATTTGGAATGGATAGGCAAATCCTAATTTCTTTTAATTTTTTTGATAGGGTTCCATTTCTTTCCCTGAAATAATAGTCTAATCTTTAGGGTAATGCTAGGGCCACTCTAATAGCACTCAATTTTGGGTACCAAATGATGTGTCATTTTATGTGTCATATTGTTAACATAACTTTTTAACTTATAGTGGAGCCCATAAAATGCCAAATAAGATGACACATTGGAAACCATATCATTTGGTGCACAAATTTGAGTGCTCATTGAGTGGCTCTAGCATTACTCCTAATCTTTATTGCAATGCATCTGTGTTCAATTTTGGTTGCACGACTTAATTTGGGTCTGCTTGGACTATAGATTTGAAATTCAATAAATATTCAAATTATATAGAATTTATATAAAGTATAATTTTCTTTACAATTATAACAATTATATTGTTAGGGTGATGTGCAAAATGCAGCTGTAATTCTAACAATTTCAAACTCATAAACTCACTAGTTGAGTCTTTGATACACTTCAATTACCCCCCTCAAATGTTCGTCTTACACCCAAGGGTAACTAATTTAAATTTCAATAAATGTGTCCCCATGCCGCCAGATGGCTTGGAGGATCAACCTTCGGTCGTCCTTGCCATTCCTACGCCCCAACCCCCTACAGCACCTTCGTCCACTACGGTGCCTAAAACTTATGCGTCAATGGTTGCACAATTGAAGGGTTACGTGGGTACCAACATTCCCGTCTTGCATGCTATACCTTTGGCACCAAGACAATCAACAGTATTTAACGGTGATCAGCGAGGATGTTTGTTCACGCCCTTAGAGATTGAAGTCGCTGATAAGCAGTTAGCCAACACGGTTGTTCTTAAATTTTTGGCTGGTCAGCCCTCAATTTATGCTATTCAAGAGGAAATAGCAAGGTCATGGAAGCTTAAGGAGCCTTTCGTGGTTGGTCTTTTGGATCCTAGACATGTCATGCTTAGATTATCCTCGGCTGAAGACCTTGTTCTTGCCCTCTCCAAGGAATCTCATATGATTCAGTTGAGTATGTATCGCTATTTTCGATGGTCGCCAGACTACGTATTCAGGAAGAATAACACGAAGGTTACTGTATGGGTTCGATTGCATTAGTTACCCTTGAAATATTTTAATCCATCCTTTTTGCAGTGTATTGAGAACTCCTTGGGTCGCTTTTTGAGGGCCGATGAGAAAACTCTAGCTCTGTCACACCCGGCCTTTGCCCGAATCTGCATTGAGATAGACGTTTCAGAGATATTACCATCACGTTTTTGGATTGGCACTAGTAAAGATTGTGGGCTTTGGCAGTCACTATAATTTGAGGGAAACATTCTTTATTGTGTTGGATGTGGTTTGTTGGGTCATACCAAAGATCGTTGCCGCAAAGGATAGAAAAGAATACATGGTCACAATGCTAATGTTACAGGTTCTGTACAAAAGATCAACAACCTATGGCTGATGAGGTTAACGAGACTGTTCCAGCCAAAATGAGCAAAGATTCACTTTCCCAGAATGGAACGGAAGTCAATATAGAGGATGTGACAGTTGTGAACGAAGCAGTGGTGAAGCAAGCCTTGGGCTGGTTTATTCGGGCTGCTGCTGTACACTTTCTCTAGTGCAGCAGCTCTATTGGATAGTTTCCTTTTCCTATTAGTTTCCTTTTTCTATTAGAACTCTTGGAAAACAAGTTAGTACTAGGAGATGTATATATAGAGTGGGCGGATTGTAAAGGAGGCAGAAGCAGAGAAATAAAACATACTGCTTTTTCATGGTATCAGAGCCAAGGTAAACCCTAAAAAAAAAAAATCCCACAAACAACCTACCAAACCCTATCATATTTTTCGTGATGTCTGGTGACGGCACAAGCGGAGAAGTGCAACACAAGGGTGCGGGAAGCAATGATCAGATGAAGAAACTGGAAACTTCGTCCCCTTATTTTCTCGGGTATCAGGATAACCCAGGAAACGTGATTACGCATATTCAATTGCGTGGTGAGAATTATGACGAATGGGCAAGGTCTATTCGTTTGTCGCTACGAGCGAGAAGAAAATTTGGTTTTGTTGATGGAACCATCACCATACCAGAAGTAGAAGAAAGATTTGAAGATTGGCAGACGGTTCATTCAATGATTGTGTCATGGATTATGAACACAATCGAACCAAATCTTCGTTCTACTATTTCGTATTATGAAGATGCTAATCTTCTATGGAAGGATTTAAAAGAACGATTTTGTGTTGTTAACGGACCAAGAATCCAGCAACTCAAATCTTCTCTTGCAGACTGTAAACAATCTAAAGCCGAGACTGTGGTCAGCTATTATGGTCGACTTAAGCAATTGTGGGATGAACCCGCACTTGAACTCCTTCCGTGTGAGTGTGGAAGATGCACATGTGAACTCGGTACAAAGTTCGCAAGAATTCAGGAGGCAGATCGTTTGCATTGTTTTCTTATGGGGCTTAACGATGCCTATGCATCGATAAGATCGACGCTTCTCTCATTAGATCCTCTACCCACAGTAAATCGCGCATACCATAGCGTGATTCAAGAGGAACGATTGTGTAGAGTAGGCTTGTCGAAAGCTAAAGACTATCGGGACGACGTTATGGCCTTCAAAATTCAGTCAGACTTTAAAGCAAAGGGAAAAGCCGATCTGACTGCAAAGCTTTGCAGTCGTTGTAATCGTGAAGGCCATGATGTAAGTGGGTGTTTTCAGCTTGTTGGCTTTCCAGATTGGTGGGGAGATCGTCCCCGTGGAGGCAAGGGGCAGGGACGCGGTGGAAACATGACTGGTCGTGACATAGGAAGAGGTGGAACTACTTCAGCCCGTGGCAAGAATCCACCTGGTAATGTTCGTGCGCACCATGCAGCGAGCAACAATACAGCTTCTGGAGAACAGCGAGGCACAACACAAGGGGACAATATTGAGTCTTCTGGACTTGCCGGTCTGTCTTCAGCACAGTGGCAGCACCTTGTTGATTTAATTACTAAGAAGTCATCTGACCGATTGAATGGTAAGGTCAATATGTTCTCTTGGATAATTGATTCCGGGGCTTCAAATCATGTCTCTGGACAGTTGGAATGCATGCAAGACATGCACAATGTAGAAACTTGTACGGTGGGTTTGCCAGACGGAAAGAAAGCTTGTGTTAGTCAAGAAGGGACCGTGATACTGAACGGAGGCTTGAAACTTGCTCACGTTCTTTATGTGCCCGACCTTACATGCAATTTAATTTCTATATCGCAGTTAATTGATGAATCAAATTGTACTGTACAGTTTGCTAATAACTTATGTGTTATTCAGGACCGCATGACGAGGATGCTGATTGGAGCGGGTGAGCGAAAGGATGGACTCTATTTTTTCCGTGGTGTGCCTCAAGTGCGTGCCTTGACTGTGACTGGGGAGACTTCAGTGGAGTTGTGGCATAAACAGTTGGGTCATCCATCGGAGAAAGTTGTGAAATTGGTACCACTTGTTATTGCTTCTAATAGACAGGATAATAAAGCTTGTGATGTTTGTCAACGTGCAAAGCAGACTAGAGATAGTTTTTCAAATAGCATTCATAAAGCGGATGCAATTTTTGATTTAATACACTGTGATCTATGGGGTGGTTATCGGACACGTTCTTCTTGTGGTGCAACTTATTTTTTGACAATTGTTGATGATTATTCACGTGCTACATGGGTTTACTTATTGAATGACAAGACAGAGGTTGAAAAGTATTTTTTAAACTTCGTGGCTATGATTGATCGTCAATTTAGTAAAAAGGTCAAGTTTGTTCGTAGTGATAATGGGACTGAATTTCGTTGTTTGTATGACTATTTTGACAATCAGGGGATCATATTTGAAACATCATGTGTTGGGACTCCTCAACAAAACGGGAGGGTAGAACGTAAACATAGACACATATTAAACGTCGCTAGAGCTCTAAGATTTCAAGCACATTTACCGGTCTCCTTTTGGGGGGAATGTGTTTTAACTGCATCCCATTTGATCAACCGCACTCCTTCTAAACTCCTTGACAACAAAACTCCTTATGAATTGTTATTTGATAAACCTCCATCTTATGAGCAGCTGCGGGTGTTTGGATCTCTATGTTATGCTCATAATCAACGACACAAGGGTGACAAATTTGCTAGTCGAAGTAGAAAATGCATATTTGTGGGCTATCCTTTTGGAAAGAAAGGGTGGAAGATGTATGACTTGGACACTGGAGAATATTTTGTCTCTCGGGATGTGAAATTCTTTGAAAATGAATTTCCTTTCCAGAACAAGCAACAAGCTGCAGGAACTTCTCATCCTTCGGCTGACCCTGTTGTCGAAGATGATGACTT
The DNA here is from genome assembly GCA_013146195.2 of Codonopsis lanceolata. NCBI lineage: Eukaryota > Viridiplantae > Streptophyta > Magnoliopsida > Asterales > Campanulaceae > Codonopsis > Codonopsis lanceolata. The sequence goes on from CM028378.1 coordinate 5,128,690, forward strand.
ACACAGTGATCTTCATTGTTCAGACACAACAACTGGAGATGCTACTGGTGGTATGGCTGATATGGAGGGTACGGGTACACCTCCTGTTGTCATAGAGGGTGAGGTGCCATTTGAAGGTAGACACGAAACACCACCTGTTCTCAGTGAGGCTGGGGTACCTGAATGTGCCGAAGCAGGGATCGATCCTAACCTAGGAAGAGGGATGCGGTCTAAACTTCCTTCAGTTCTTCTGCGTGATTTTGTGACACACACCATACGGAAAGAGGGTCCTCCTTCTCAATCTTCCCATGTTCCTCAGCACTCCTCAGGTACTCTCTATCCTATAACACATTATGTTAACTGTGCACGATTTTCTGCGAGACATAGAAATTTTATTTCAGCTATTGCTGCGACCTATGAACCAAAATCTTTTAAAGAGGTCGTTCGGAGTCATGCGTGGAGGGAAGCCATGGCAAAAGAAATTCGTGCTCTTGAAGATAATGGTACTTGGTCCATGGTTGATCTACCCCCGGGCAAGAGATCTCTCGGTAGTGAATGGGTGTATAAAGTCAAACATAATTCCGATGGCAGCATTGAACGTCTCAAGGCCAGACTTGTCATTTTTGGGCATCATCAGGTTGAGGGAATTGATTATACCGACACCTTTGCTCCAGTGGCTAAAATGGTGACCGTTCGAACCTTTCTTGATGTTGCTACAATTAAGAATTGGGTTGTGCATCAGATGGACGTTCATAATGCCTTTTTGCATGGGGAGTTGGCGGAAGAAGTGTATATGAAGGTGCCTCCGGGTTTCTCTGAAAGAATCAAGTTTGCCGGCTACGTAAGTCTCTATATGGCCTCCGTCAGGCTCCACGATGTTGGTTCGCTAAACTGACCACGGCCTTGAAACTTTATGGTTTCGCCCAGTCCTATTCTGATTACTCTCTATTCACTCTCTTACATCGCGATGTTCAAATTCATGTTCTCGTATATGTCGATGATTTGATCATTGCAGGATCTAACATGGCAGCAGTGGACACATTTAAAAATTATTTGAGTGACTGTTTTCATATGAAGGATTTGGGGGTTCTGAAATATTTTTTGGGACTAGAGGTTGCACGGAGTCCTCAAGGCATATTTCTCTGTCAGCGTAAATACACTCTCGATATTGTATCGGAGACCGGCCTCTTGGGACCAAAACCAAGTGATTTTCCCATGGAGCAGAATCATAAATTAGCACTTGCTGTTGGGCCTTTACTTTCTGATCCAGAAAAGTATCAAAGATTGGTTGGTCGTTTAATCTATCTTTCGGTTACACGACCTGATCTTGCGTATTCCGTCCATATTCTGTCTCAGTTTATGCAAACACCTCGACAAGAGCATTGGGAGTCGGCTCTTCGTGTTGTGCGTTACTTGAAAGGGAGTCCCGGGAAAGGGATAATGCTGCGCTCCGACAGTCAGCTGGATTTGTCAGGATGGTGTGATTCAGATTGGGCGGCTTGTCCTCTTACGCGACGGTCTTTGACAGGTTGGTTTGTGTTTCTCGGTTCTTCCCCCATCTCATGGAAAACCAAGAAGCAACATACAGTGTCTCGCTCTTCTGCCGAAGCGGAATACAGGTCTATGGCTGCTGTGACCTGCGAATTGAAGTGGTTGAAATGTCTTATTGAAGAGTTGGGTGTCAAACAGGGCAAACCAATGCGACTGTACTGTGACAGTAAGTCTGCACTACATATTGCCAACAATCCTGTGTTTCACGAGCGGACAAAGCATATTGAAATGGATTGTCACTTCGTTCGGGACGCCATAACAGATGGTCTTCTGACACCATCCTTTGTTCCTACGACAATCCAATTGGCCGACATCTTTACGAAGGCCTTGGGTAAGGTGCAGTTTACCTTTCTTCTTCACAAGTTGGGCGTTCAAATCTTTACGCCCAACTTGAGGGGGTGTGAAGGCGTGGTGAAGGTGCCTTGGGCTGGTTTATTCGGGCTGCTGGTGTACACTTTCTCTAGTGCAGCAGCTCTATTGGATAGTTTCCTATTAGTTTCCTTTTCCTATTAGTTTCCTTTTTCTATTAGAACTCTTGGAAAACAAGTTAGTACTAGGAGATGTATATATAGAGTGGGCGGATTGTAAAGGAGGCAGAAGCAGAGAAATAAAACATACTGCTTTTTCAGAGCTCTCCCATGGAATGCGTTTTTAATAATGCTTATTCTGAATTAGGAGATTTGGGTACAGTTAGGGCCTTAGGGGTGTGGATTCTCCTAAATCTCTGGACCATGTTGGGCATAAAGCCCCTATCAAGCATACTCATTCTACTTCGCTCGATGACTTACGAGAATTTCCTCATTCATCTTCATCATTTAAAGCTTTCCAATAGCATTGTCGGGAGCAATCCAACATTGATGGTGGATTATCAGGGCTAATGCTAAGGCCCAGGTAACCTCTAATTAATTTTTTTATAACGATTATCAGTTGGAATGCTCGTGGAGTTGGTAATAAGAAAACTATTTCTTATATGAAGAAGTTGATGTCTCGGCACAAACCTTTTCGGGTAGCTCTTTTGGAGCCCAATATTGATGGTGTTCGTCTTACTAAAATTTCTAGGACGCTCTGTTTTAATAATAGCATGCATAATGAGCCCATTAACACTCATATTTGGCATTCTGGGATAACACAGTCCACGTCAATTTCTTTCGTGCAACTTCTCCGCATGTTATTGTGCGAGTTATTGGACCCAATAATTTTTCTACCTTGCTTACTTTTGTTTAAGAGAAATGCACTAGGGGGGAACGTCAAGTGTTATGGCATGACTTGCTGGACATATCTGGTAGCATCAGTAAGCCCTGGATCATAAGGGGTGATTTCAATACTATCTCTTCTTCTTCAGAAAATTTAGGGGGTACTGGTTATGATTTTGGTAGTATGGATGACTTTAATAATTTCATAATTCAGGTAGGTGTTGTGGATGTTGGTTATGAGGGGTCTATTTATACCTCGTGCAATGATCACCATGGCACAGGTAGAATTTGGGAACGTCTTGATCGTGTGCTTGTTAACGGCCTTTACAATGCTTCTTTCCCCTCTTTAAAGGTTACTCATTTGAGCAGGGTGAAGTGGGATCATACTCCTCTTTTATTAGATTTCCAATTGCTCCCTAAACCTAAAGGTTGTTTTTGGTTCCAACGTATATGGGTTGACCACCCAGAGTTCATGAACTTCATTAATTCTATCTGGAGGAGGGGCTATTATGGGACCCCTAAGGACATTCTGCATAGGAAGTTAATGTTTCTTTGAAAGTCTTTTAAGGATTGGAACTGGTCTATCTTTGGTCATGTTTAGCGGAAAATTGCAGCCTCTCAAGACACTATTTTACGGCTTGATTTTCAACTTCAACAGGGTTGGGATGAGGTAGCGGCTGACTTACTCAAACAAACACATCGAGAGCTTGATCAGTTTCTTAAATGGGATGATGAGTTGTTACAGCAGAAAGCACGCAACAAATGGCTTCATGATGGAGAGCGGAATACTATTTTTTTCATGCTTCCCTTAGAGATAGAGCAGTCAGGAATATGATTCACATCAAGTAACATGATGGGTCTTGGTGTTCGGATGGTTCGTCTTTGGGAGATATGGATGTGTCTTGCTACTCTAGTTTGTTCTCCACTTCTAATCCTAGAATGGATGAGGATTTATTCTCTTTGATTCATAGTAAGATAGAAGAGGGTGATAATCACATGATGTCTTCGAGTCCCTCAGCTTCAGAAATTTGGGAGGTAGTGAACGAGTTGAAGACATATAGTTCTCCTAATTGTCCTGACAGCTTTACGGGTCATTTCTTTGATGCGTGTTGGGACATTATTAAGGAGGATGTTGTGGCTGCGGTTCTTGATTTTTTTTCATGGTGCTATTCTTCATCGTTGTATTTCTTCTACAATTATGGTTCTTATTCCTAAGATTGCTAATCCTAGCAATTTTGATGACCTTGGTCCCATCAATTTATGCAACTTTACCTGCAAGTTCATCTCCAATATTTTGGCCAATAGGTTGGTTAATTGGCATTTTGCCTAAGCTAATTTCGTTGGAACAATCAGGTTTTGTTAAAGGTCATGCTATTCAGGACAACATAGCCTTGGCTCATGAACTTATCAACAGAATTAACAGTAAAAGTCTATGGTGGGAATGTAGCGTTTAAGCTTGACATGTCGAAGGCTTATGACATATTGGAGTGGACTTTTCTCCTAAAGGCTTTGAAAACATTCGGTTTTAGTTCTCAGGCATGCAATTTGATTGGGAATCTTCTTAACAATGCTTGGTATTCAGTGCGGATTAATGGTTCCAATTATGGTTTCTTTAAGTCTTCACGCGGTGTCCGTCAAGCGGACCCTTTATCTCCGATGTTGTTTATCTTTCCCCAAGAAATTCTCTCGCTTGCCAATAAAAGAGGTTTTGACTCGGGGCTGCTTGTGCCTTATAGGCATGGTCGTGGGAATATGGTTATTTCACACCTCTTATATGTTGATGATGTGATTCTTTTTAGTAATGCGGGAAAGAAAACTATCCTTTCTCTGCGAAGTATTTTATCTCAATATGAACGCTCTTCGGGTCAGCTCATTAATCTTAAAAAAAGTTACTTTTATACTTCCAGACACTGCTCTAGAAACAGGGCTCAACATATTACTACATGTTCTGGTTGTGTGCACTGTAACTTTCCGATGACTTATTTGGGCCTCCCTTTATTCCATGGGCGAGTTAGGAGACATTCTTTTGAGAATTTGGAAGCTTGCATTAGGCGGAAAATTGAAGGTTGGAAATCTCATCTGCTCTTATTTGGTGGTAAAATTGTCCTACTTAAATTGGTTTTAAGCATCATTCTTGTTTATGACTTAGCGGTTATTAAGGTTCCTATGGGTGTTCTTCGTTGCATTGAGACGGCTATAGCCAATTTCTTATGGGGTAGTGTGGACAGTCACAGAATTCATTGGGTGTCTTGGTCCAAGATTTATAGACCAGTAGATGAAGGAGGCTTGGGTATTCGATCTTTGGTGCAGGTTCAGGATTTGCTTCACGCTAAACTGGCCTGGGGTGCTCTTCAAGGAAACAGTCTTTGGGCTAAGTTTATGGCTTTGAAATACAAACGCCAAGATGGTTTTATGGTTCTAGTGGCAGCTCCTCACGTTTGGAGGGCTGTTCATGCTCACATTGAGATTCTGTTGCAACATAGTAGGTGGTTACTTGGAGAGGGTAATGTCTCTTTTTGGAATGATAACTGGGCTGGAAGTAGGTTGAAGGGGCCTCGTCCCATTGATATTAACCTTACGGTGAAGAATGCGTTTGAGCAGCTCCCTCATATGCTAGCCTATATTCCAGCGCATCATCATGCCGTCATTAAGGATATTCATCTGGTAGATAATGTTCAGGATAGGTTAATGTTTTGCAAGACGCCGTCTGGAAAGTTTGATACGAAAGTTTATTGGAACTTATGTCGTAATCATGATCCCACTCTTTATTGGGCGCGTCGTATTTGGCAACCTTGGATTCCAAAAAAGATCAGTGCCTTTGGGTGGATGCTTTACTATGCAACTCTCCCGGTCGATCTACGCCTTCACATTATACATGTTCCTTTGGTTTCTCGATGTGTTTGCTGTCATAGTAGTCCAGATCAGGAATCTATTGCTCATCTGTTTCTGCTGTCTGAAGTAGTTCGTGAGTTATGGTCTAAGTTGGCCCGTCCTTTCAATAAAATCAACTTTTATTCCTCTATCCCTCACCTGTTTCGAATCAAGATTGAAGGTGTCTCCGTGCGAACTCAAATTGGGGCAGTTCAAATGGGAGTTCTTCTCTATGGGTGTTGGGTTATTTGGAAAGCTAGATGTCTTGCTCTTTATGAAAGTGTCCCTATGTCTGGAGAGATGATTTACAAACAGGTCATGAATGGGTTGAAGGATGTCATGAGGACTTTTAGCCCGAAGTCTAACAGCTCAGCTATGGGCATCCTATGCTTACAAACCTTGGATCTTCCAATTAGGAAGATGAATATGCTCAAAGGGACATGGATTCGATGGCAGCCTCCTGCTCCAAATTATGTTGAACTAAACACTGATAGGTCTTCGAGATTCTAATGAATTCTTTATTTTTGGTTTCTCGTGGTTTTATGGTCTAGGAACTAATCCTAGTGTTGAATTTCAAGCTCTTCGTGATGGTTTGTTGCTGTGCCGAGAGTTGAATTATGGGAAGGTTTTGGTGGAAGTGGATTCTTTGGTGGTAGCCTCGGCTATTAAGGGCACGCACAGTTGCCCTTGGCTATTTATTTATGACCTTGGACGTTGTTTGGTTCTTCTGGGTAATAATGAGTTGCAGCCTGTTTATCGCGAGGGGAATTTTGTTGCAGATCGTTTAGTGCCCCTTGCCCATGGTACTAGGATTGATAAGAATTTTAATACAGTTCACCAGCTTCCGGGGGAGGTCCATCGTGCGCTTCAGCAAGATGCTTTAGGTTTTTTTTTCTTTTCAAAAACATTAATTTCGTTGTGTTGTTTTATTTCCTTTTCGAGGTTAGACTCCTTTGTCCCCCTTATTTTGGGTAAGGTTGGTTGTGTTCCTCAAGTTTGTATTTTTAATTTATTAATAAATTCTCACAGGGTTTCAAGCTTGTTTCCTTTAAGAGAGAGAGAGAGAGAGATTGGGGCCAACGAACTCTTGAAATTTTATTATGTCAAACTTATACACATTTTAGGGTTACAACTATATATAGAGATACAATATTAAACCCTAAAACGATCTAAACAAGAAACACAGAAAACAATTATGCCGCATGAATGCGGTTGCATTACTCTATGCGATGCAACCGCTTTGCCATCGAGTGCGCTCGCATTCCCTCCTGAGTGCGACCGCATTGAGGACAAGAACATCCTTCGGATTTCTTCTCTAGTGATGATGTCACTTTGTCCTAAGATGCGACCAGTTCTTGATGTGGTCACTTTGGCCAACCACAATGCGACCGCTTTCCTACCAAAAGCCCAAAAGTCCGTACCACGGGGGGCGTAGCCCTCAGCTCAGGGCCGGCCCTGGGCAAGGGTAGGCTGGGCATCAGCCTAGGGCCCAAGCTAATTAGGGGCCTAAAATTTTGTGGGTATTAGTAATAGTATTATATTGAGTTAATGTTTTTTTTATGCAGCTAGTTGAAGATGCTCAAAATCTAAAGAAAACAGCCTAATTCGGCAATTCTCAAACTTAAGACACGACCCTAACTCACTTCATACATTCCAATTCGGAAATTCTCAAACAGCCCAATTAGTAATAGTTATAGCCTTAATATTTATTGAGTATGTTATGACTTGGGTCACTTATGCATAAATATTAGGGGAAAATATTAATGCATTAAAATTAATGAATCGCGGTTTAAAAAATAGACTAGCAATTACATTATTGAACCGCGGTATAAATACACTAAAGTTGATGAATCGCGGTACAAAAATAGACTAGTAGTTACACTAATTCAATAAAAATTGATGAATCACGGTTCAAAAATAAACTAGCAGTTTACAATATTGAACCGCAGTGCAAAAAATAATGAGATAAAATTGATGAATCGCGGTGCAAAAATAATGATCTCTATAGCGCATCTACGATTCATTAAGGGTATCGTAGTCATTTTGACTTTATTCAGTTGAAAACAAAAATGGTGTACTTTAGCGATTAAAAGTTTCAAAAAGTGGAGTGGCCCGCAATTTTTTCTAAATATTAATTTTGGTTATTAAATAAGAGTCATTTCTTAAGCTTCGCCCTGGGCCAATTAAATGTTAGGAACGGCCCTGCCTCTGCACCCTTCTTTAAGGTCCAACCAAGTTCTATACACCTACCCTCCCAAGACTTGGCATGTTGCCAAGGTAGTTGAACCATTTTGTTTCCAACATATTGTTATGTTAATAGTAACCTAGGTTCGAAAAAATATTCCTATACCAAAGTTATAAAATTATTTATATTTTTTAAAATACGTAGCACATAGTAGTGGTGCCTAACAATGGCGGTGGTGGCCACTAGTGGTAGTGGTGTTCGGCAGCTATGGTGATAGTTAGCGGCGGTGGTGAAGATGGAAAAAGGGTGGGTTGTTATGGTGTAAGTTGGGGAGAGAGGATTTGAGTGTATGTTTTGAGTGTGTTTATATATTTAGTTGAGATCTTTATAACTAGATTCACTACCCATTGCAAATATTACTTTTTGTAAATTAAATAATTTTCCACTAAATTGCACGTGTTTACATATAAAGCACGTGCTACCTACTAGCAACACAACAATGATCAAAGGCGATACAAGAAATACTCACTTCTCAAGTTGCTTCACTTCTTCACGGTGTATGGTTTGACAGTAATTAAAATCTTGCACTGCAAATTTATGGGTGTCTCTATTGTCAATATTTGAACACCTGCAGTGGAATGGAAGGAGTGTAAAATGCCTTAGAAATTAAGAATATTTACTCGAATAAACAACTAATTAATTAAATAATCAAAAAAAAATATTTTGACTTCCCTCGCACAAATTATGCAATTTTAAACTCGTATTCCATTACTTCATGTGATGGAAACAACTTTGTCTATATCATGAAGTAACAAGAATAATAGGTTTTAATGTACAATCCACATAGATCTACCAAATAAGAATAACTCAAATTAATCTCAAGGTGATAAATGAATATCTTACCAAATAGTGGAAATAAGGGCTAATGACATGAAAGGGCAGCGTACTTTGAAATAAACTTCTAAGTAACGTGAGTTAGCAATTAATTCTCGAAAATGGTCTAATAGACAAGGTGTTGAAAATACGACAAAATAATGATCGAGTTTGATTTCTCTTGGTTAGATAAATGGAGAGATCATCGATATCGAATTATTGAAGAAGATGGATTAAACTGGAGACTCAATTGGTACATACTACAAACAAATAATACGCATAACAAACAAGAATTAAGGTCGTTACCTATAAGAGGTTTTCAACATTCGAATGCGATTTGGGTCGTATAGCTCTATATTGCTTCTGTGCACAAGTCGGTCTAGATGGTGAATAGAGTACTCCAAACCATACTCCACCTACAATTATATATATATATATATATATATAGTATATCAATTAGGAAAGAGAAGCAAGAGTAATAGCAGAGCAAATCAAGCAACTACTACCTCTTTGCGTAAACCATGATCAGTAATCTCTTGCTTCGCTAACTTGTCTTCAAGGAGAGCAGTTGTCCACTTATCTATGCTTTCAAGAACGGGTTCATGTTCATATATTTTGATTTTAGAAGCCCTACATAGCTCAAGAAATGTCTCGGTATTCCTAAACTGTAGGCTTGTTGTGTTCATGAAGTGTTCTTGATCAACAAAATCTACCAATGCATCTGCATATGTCTCAAGTTAATTCAAGTGTAATACACACACACACACACACACACACACACACACACACACACACATATATATATATCATTATATATATACATAACTCCATGGAAAAGAATTAGTAGCTAGGAACCTGATGAGATTTCGTATCCATGCATTCTTAGTAGCCGAAATGCCATGGCAAGACAAGCAACATCCAGAAATAGATCTTCACTCTGCTCTTGCCAATGCCTATATATTTATCTCCCAATGTTTGAGTATTCCACTCTAACTACAACCTCATTAATAACAGGAAACATACAGAACGCGAATAAAGTATATTTTGTCTTCAATTTATGTACCACAATAATCAATTTAAATCACATAATCTAATTTATGCATCGAGATGCACCAATTCAGAATCGAATACGCATCAATTGATGTATCGTGCTGCAAATCATAATGAACCAAACATTCATGTCACTTTATTCCAGTATACAATCAACAAAATGAATCAAAATTAATGCGAAAGAAATTTGGTGCTATCTAGGTTTTACATCATTTTTTGAAAGAAAAAATATCTTCAATACAAATGTTGGCAGCTAAATTTATTTATATCGTGGATAACAATGTAAAATTTGCATATCTATTTGAGGACGTGGATACATCCTAAACATACTAATCATCATTATTCTTTTTTAAAACTCTTTCTTTTGGTTATTATCTTTTATTTTATTTTTTAGTTTTTTTTGCCAAATATTATATTAGTGAGTCTTTTAATTACCGTTATTGTAAAAACCCTAAAAATTCTCTCTCTAAAATTTCCTCTCTAGGGCGGCTGCCCTAGGGACTGCGGAATTGGCATGGCTTCGGCCATGGCTGCTGCCGAGGATCCTCCCCCTCCGGCGCCCACCTCTCCAACTGCCAAGACATCCTTTGCCTCGATTGTGTCCTCCTTTGCCTCTCCATCTCAAACATCTACACCTATTATTCCTCCTTCTTCGTACAAAGGAACCAACCTTGCGACTTTCTCCTGATGACCTTATTGCTGATCTTTCAAAACTGTTCCTCCTTACTCTTGTGGGCAAATTTTCTCATGACCGTCCCTCTATGGATTCGATGAGAAAGGCGTTCCTTACTTTTAGTCTCAAGGCTGATGTCATCCTAGGACATCTCGATCAGAAGCATGTTCTCATCCGTACTCACCACGAGGCTGATTTCCAACGTCTATGGATTAAGGACCAATGGTTTGTCGGCTCTTTCCCTATGTGTGTCTTTAAATGGACTCCCTTGTTCCGGCCTGATGTGGAGTGCTCTATAGCTCCGGTTTGGTTTGCCCTTCCTAACCTTCCTATTTTTCTTTTCAATAAGCATGCTCTTTTCTCGTTGGCTAACATGATAGGTAAGCCACTCACAATCGACACTCCCACTGCCAATCTAACAAGGCCTAGTGTCGCTCGTATTTGTATTGAAGTTTTTTTTTTTGTTTTTTTTTGTTTTATTATTTTTAATGCCTTGAAAGGCTACAATTATATATATATATATATATATATATATATATATATATATGATGCCTTTGGTGTGGCTCGAACAAATGATGCATCTGGTGAGGCTTTGAACACCCGACCTCTCGGTTGAGAGTAGTTAAGTCCCAGGGTGCCTCTGGTAGGGCTTGAATACTCAACAGCTAAATGGGGCCTTTGGATAAAGCTTTAACAACAACGATGCCTCTGAAAAGGCATGAACACCCGACCTCTCTACTGAGAGTTGTAAAGTCCAGGGTGTCTCTAGTGAGACTCGAACACCCAACCTCTCCGTTAAGAGAAGTGAGCAGTACCAGTTGAGCTAGAACTCGTTGGTATTTGTATTGAAGTTGATCTCCTGAAAACTATTCCTAATCGCATATGGATCGCCTGTGGTCCAACCGATGGTTTTTGGCAGCCAATTGAGGCGAAGCGTCTCCCTTCGTATTACTCGACTTGTCACAGACAAGGACACTCTATAAAATTTTGCAAACTGACCAACTCTCAGCTTGACAAATGGAAAGAAAAGCTTCTAGAAACCCCTTCTATTTCGTTTGGCAACTCAGTCTTTGCCAAAAAAATGGCCTGGATTCCCAAAGATTCTATCCCTGTGCAAGCTTCTTTAAATCACGCTGCTGGCCCATCAGGTTCGGAAGTTGACATTCCCAAGGGAAATGAAACAGGCCCGTGCAATTTGCTCAACAAGGAAACGTCTACAGAGCCTCCGGATAAAATGAAAATAGTGCGGCTTTGCTTCCCCATTCTTGCGCGGACCGCCACAAAGATCCATCTCCAATCTTAAAGAAGGCCGATCCGGTGGCTCCTCAAGAAGACAACCCTCCGCTCTGCCGGCGTTGTCCAACCAGCCAATGTAACTTCTCCCATCCATAATGACCCTTAGGCATCTCCCTCGCATCAAGCACCCACCACCCAAACCAATCCTTCTAGCAGCCCGAAGGTCCCAAATCAGGTAAGTTCCTCTTCAGGTTTGAGCCCTAACTCCCCTCCTTTCAACCCCTCGCCTGATAGACAAACGCCTATTCACTCTTCCAAATCCCCTATTCGCGTTGACCTCTTAGCTGAAGAAAACCTTAATAATATATGAATCGAGCAGATTCTATGAACATTGTGTCTCCCAAAGTCACAACCTATGACCACCCTAAAGTTGATTGCGTGGCAAATGCTATGTCGGATATAAGCAGACTTTTTGACGAAGATTTCATTCACGAAAACCCTTTGAATATTATCTCCCCCAATAAATTTGTTGTTTTGCAAACATTTGAAGATGAAGACCCAAGCAATGATAACTCTCAATTTGAAGCTCTAGATCTGGAAATCTCAAGTCATAGATAACGGCATGAAGCCACCTTCATCTGTAACCACTCGATCTCGCAAGCAAACTCCTGATTTTCATTATTATTAGCTTATTATTTTTCTTTAATTAGGATTTAATTTTCGCTTGTTTGATTTCGGTTTTTATTTTCAAGGTAAGGCTCATTTGTCCCCCCTTTAAGGGTAAGGTTGGTTGTCCCCCTGAAGCTTGTTTTTTCCTTTATTTCCTTTTTAATAAAAATCTAGCTCTTATTAAAAAAAAGAATCAAAATTAATGCATCTTTTTTTTTTGCATCTCAAATCAAATTCGATACATCACGATTTACAAATGATGCATTACAATTCAAAATTGATGAATCTAGATTCAAAAAGTGTGTCCAACAGTGAACAAATTCATATTTAGGCACTTCATCATGCAGTTTATATGCATAAACATGTACAAAAGTAAATCTATTTTGAATCGCATACACAAACACAATGAGGAAGGAGCAGAACAATAACAACAACGAGAGATGAATAAGTAAGAGATGAGAGGTTAGGGTTGGTGAAGACACAGTTAAGTAGTAACCATTGTTTTTCTTCACCACCTAACTTCTCACTTTCTTTCCTCTTCATCTCTAGCCACCATGTTTTTTTTTTTTGGGCCGACGAAGGAGAAGAATATGAAATTTACATTGTTTTTGTGTTTGGGTTTTTTTTTTGATAGGTAAGTGCCCTTGTTGGTTTGAGGATTGAAACAATTTAGTGAATGATGACTTTTTTTCTTTTTATCTGTATTTTTTACCAATTTTTTTTTATGTTGTGTTCATTTTTCTTTGTCGATTCATTTAAATTATGAAGTTATTTTCTTCAATTTAGGATTTACATTACTCTGTTTGAGGTTCTGGTTGCATTCTCTTGAATAACAATTCCTGCTCTGTTATGCACAGCGAAAGACTAGTAAACAAATTAAAAAAGTATAATAGGATCAATCACAAAGAAGAAAGAGATTGGGGCCAACGGACTATCGAAATTTAATTAGAGATACACATAAAAACGATCTAGGGATACAACTATTTATATGGATACAATATAAACCATAAAACCCTTAAAAGGATAAAAAACGGACAAACAACAATAGACCTAGCTAAAAACGGGGCTGAGTGGTAGCTCAGTCCAAAGCTTGAGCGACCGCGCAAAAAGCAGTAGCACGACTCGATGTAATATTTACTGAGCGATCGCCCATCCAAAACGCTGAGCGATCGCCCAAGCCCAAAAGTTGCTATTCTCTTGTCCGAAACACGAATAGTCTGTATCGCGGCGGGCGTAGCCCCCTACACCCCCCTTTGAGGTCCAATCAACTCCTACTGTCTGCCCTGGCCAATTACCTCCGAGGGAACTAGCCTGTTGCATGGTTAATCGAGCCATTTCATTCTCAACAATCTCCACCTTCGCGAGTATTCACCCAACCCCTTAGAAGACAAAGAACACGAACCCGAAACCACCTTGAGCACTTGTAGAACTTGACCTCCTACATCTCTAACAGCTAGCGATGTACAACAAATCCAAGCAATGTTTGAACTTGTCAGTTACAACTGGCTTCGTCAACATGTCTGCAGCATTATCTGTGGTGTGAATCTTCTCGAGCAGAATATCTCCATTATCAATCAACTCACGAATCTTGTGAAACCTAACATCGATGTGCTTCGTCCTTGAGTGATAAATCTGATTCTTCGCTAAGTAGATTGCACTTTGACTGTCACAATGCAACAGAACTCCACCTTGCTGAACACCCAACTCTTTGACTAAGCCCTTAAGCCATAGGGCTTCCTTTGTAGCTTCAACAACTGCCATGTATTCCGCCTCGGTCGTAGACAATGCAATAATGACCTGAAGCATAGCTTTCCAACATATAGGTCCACCTTCTTGGGTAAACACATAACCTATGGAAGATCTCCTAGGATCATTATCGCCTGCATAATCTGTATCAACATACCCTACGACTGAAAGTCCCACACTCTGCCTCTCAAACATAATACCATAGTCCACAGTGCCCTTCAAATATCTGAAAATCCACTTGACTGCCTCCCATTGTTATCTACCTGGATTAGCCATATACTTGCTTACCACACTAATTTCCTGTGCCAAATCTGGTCAAGTACATACCATGTCATACATGAGACATCCCATTGCGCTTGCATAGGGAACCTTTGGCATGTGTTGAGTTTCTTAAACTATAATTGGGGAATCTGAGGTAGATAAACTGAAGTGATTCGCCGACGGTGTTGTCACTGGTTTTGCATCTCCCATGTTAAACCTCTCTAACAGCTTCTGAACATAGCTGGCTTGAGACAACCACAATCTTCTAGATTTTCTGTCTCGACGAATCTCCATACCAAGAATCTTCTTGGCAGCCCCCAAATCCTTCATGTCAAATTCCTTACATAGCAAGGTCTTTAATTTCTTGACCTCATTAACACTTCTACTAGAAATAAGCATATCATCTACATAGTAACAGAAAAATAATAGAGCCATCATCAAGGCTTCTCAAATACACGCATCAATCATACTCACACCTCTTATAGTCAATACTAACCATATAATTGTCAAACCTGGTGTACCACTGTCATGAAGACTGCTTTAGCCCATAAAGTGACTTCTTCAGTTTACAAACTAAATGATCCTGCCCAGGATGATTGAACCCATGTGGCTGCTCCATGAAGATCTGTTCTTCTAACTCACTGTGGAGAAAAACAGTCTTCACATCCATCTGCTCCAACACCATATCATAGTGTGCTACAAGACTCAACACAATTCTGATCGAAGTGTGCTTCACAACAGGCGAAAAAATCTCATTATAATATATCCCTTGTTGCTGTGAGTACCCTTTTGCCACTAACCATGCCTTGAATTTTTCCGCTTCTTTTTCTGACAGTGCTTCCTTTCGCTTGAATACCCATTTACAACCAATTGTTCGCTTCCCTTTGAGAAGTTCCACCAACTCTCATGTGTTATTTTTGTGAAGTGATTTCATCTCTTCCGCCATAGCAATCACCCACTTATCTTTTTCTGGACTTTTTATCGCCTCCTGATAAGTATTTGGATCTCCATCACTAAGAACAAAAGCATATGAAACCAAATCTTCAAACACATACCTGACTGGTGGTCTGATTGTTCTCTTGGGTCTTCCACTTGAAGGATTTTCTTCTTCAACTTCTTGTGTAGTTACCTCGGGATAGGGAAGAGTGCGATCCAAATCAACCTTCGGTAGCTCCACCTCAATAACATGCTCATTACCCCTTTTCGTTTTCTGACACCTGTTTCTCCTTTTCTTCATGAGTAAACTTTAACATTGCTTTCTCATCGAAAACCACATCCCTGCTGATCACCACCTTGCTTGACTTGGGATCCCAAAGTCTGCAACCCTTTACCCCTTTCGTGAAACCGAGAAAGATACATTGTTTGGACTTTGGATCAAGCTTCGATCTTTCTTCACTAGGTATATGCAGATAGGATGGACACCCAAACACCCAAATATCAGAGTAGTCTACCTCAGAACCCGTCCATACCTCTTCTGGAAGCTTGCAATATAGTGACGTCCTTAGTGATCTATTTATTAAGAAACAAGCCATACTCACTGCATCTGCCCAAAAACACTTTGCTAATCCTGAGTTCAATCGTAGACACCGAGCCCTTTCCGCAATAGATCGATTTAACCTTTCTGCCACACCATTTTGCTGTGGTGTCCTACGTACTATATAGTGCCTTTTGATTCCATGCTCCGTGCGAAACATCTTGAACCCCTTATACGTGTACTTTGTACCATTATCACTTCTCAAACATTTAACCTTTATGCCCGTTTGATTTTCCGCTCCAGCCTTCCACAATTTGAACTTCTTAAAAGTCTCATTCTTGTGCTTCATGAAGTAAACCCAAACCTTCTTCGAAAAGCTAGTCATCAATAAATGTCACGAAGTAAAAATGTCCATACCTTGATGCTATTCTCACTGGCCCCCAAACATCAGTATGAATGTAGTCAAGGATTCCCTCTGTTGTGTGTTTAACCGTCTTGAATTGCACTTTGTTTTGCTTTCCAAGAACACAGTACTTACAAAAATCAAGTTTGCAAGTTTTAACACCTTTCAATAGATTCCTCTTATGAAGCTCCTTCATACCTCTTTCCCCCATGTGACCTAATCTCACGTTCCAAAGAGTAGTAGCCTCATCTACTTCAGGTTCCAACTCTACAGAACTAGCTCCACCTACAACAGTGCTACCGATCAATCTATAGATATTTTTGGATCCCCTCTCACCCTTCATCACCACCAATGCACCCTTACAAACCCTCATCATACCATCTTTAGATCTATAACTACAGCCATTGCAGGCTAAAGTACCCAATGAGATCATATTTTTAGAAACTTCCGGTACATGTCTAACATCACAAAACGTTCATGACACACCATCAAACATTTTAATTTTAATACTCCCTCCGTCCCTAAATAATCGTCCTTGTTGACCCGGCGCACAATTTAAGAAAAAACAATTGACTTGATTATTTATATTGGTTTAATGTGTAGTTTCCTTTAAAGCCCATGTGTATGTGGCCCATAATTAAAGTATGGGTGAAAAAGTAAGGGTATAGTGGTAAAAGTGATGTTCTAAAAATGTAAGTTTCAAACTGGACAATTATTTTGGGACGGACGAAAAAGGAAAGGAGAACGATAATTTAGGGACGGAGGGAGTAGTACCTATGCCAACAATTTTACAAGATGCACCATTACCCATAGTAACTACTCTAGAATTAATTGACATGTAGGTGCCAAACCAATCACGATTGGACGTTACATGAAACGAGCATGCTGAATCCAGAATCCAGAAATCTGCAAGGCGGTCTACTGTTGATGAAATTGAGAGCATATCACCATCTTCATCTGAACCATCCATAACTACATTAGGTGACTTCGACGAACCAACACCATTATTTCCCTTCTCCGGACAATCCTACCTCTTGTGCCCCTTCTTCCCACACTTGTAGCAATTTCCCTTGTACTTCTTCCTTAACTACGACTGGGAATTCTGATAATTCTTTGAGTTGTCTCTGGATTGTGTCCTCCCATGATCCTTGCTCTTCTTCACATACAGGCCTTCTCCTAGCAGTTCATCAACAACTGTTTTCCTTCGTTTATGAAAAGCTAAGAGAGCCTCTGTAACAGGTCCTAACTTAAGAGTATCTTTCCCCAACGTCAACGTAGTTACAATATTTTCATATGTTGTGGAAGACGACAACAAGTTTAGTAGCATCAACGCCTTGTCTTCCTCCTCAAACGTCACCTCCACCCGTAGCAAATCATTGATTAATTCTTTGCGTAAATGTGTTTATATGAGCGTTGAGATCAACCCCTTCTACCATCTTTTGCCCAAATAACCTTTGCTTGAGATGTAGTTTATTTGACAAGGATTTTGACATATATTTTGCCTCTAAAATTTCTCATACTTGTGTAGCCGACTCTTCATCAATTACAGGATAGACCAATTAGTCCACAAGACACGAACGAATTGTTGAGACAGCCCTCCATTGGAGTTCCTTCCAATCATCCTCCTTAGATCTTCAGGCCTAGTTTTGTTCCGAAGAACCTTCCCTAAACCAGCCTGCACCAAGGCATCCTTAACCCTTCTCTGCCACAAAGCGAAATTCCCCGTTCCATCGAACTTCTGAACTTCTTGTTTGGAAGAAGAGAAACCTGGTCCTAAAGTATAATAACATCAATCATAAAGAAGAGAAAGCTTGGGGCCAACGGACTATCTAAAAACGGGGCTGAGCGGTCACTCAGTCCAAAGCCTGGGCGACCACGCAAAAAGCAGTAACACAGCTCGAAGTAATCTTTACTGAATGATCGCCCAGCCAAAAGGCTAAGTGATCGCCCAAGCCCAAAAGTTGCTATTCTCTTGCCCAAAACACGAATAGTCCGTACCACAGGGGGCTACGTCCCTCGCACCCCCCTTTGAGGTCCAATCAAGTCCTACTACCTGTCCTAACCAGTTCCCTAGTGGAGGATTGAGAATCCGGGGTAGATATTGAGATGGGGCAGCATGACCCTGCCGACGAAAAAAACCTTTCCGAGTTCTTTGAAGAGGTTGCTGTAGTCAAAGCTGGTATAATAGAGATTACTAATTTGCTTCTTGATCTTCAAGATCTTGTCCACTCATAGCGCTAAAATTCTTCGGGGGCTTAGTGAAGAAATGCATGCTAACTTTTGGACCCAATTTTTTAATGACAAGAACCATGGGCTTTATAAGAAGATGACCACCTTTTGATATTAGTACCTGAATATTTCATCGAGAATATTTTCTATCTCATATTGAAAATATCGATGAATCCCCAACTTCTCGAGATTATTGACCATGCAGAGACGAGTATGTAAATCATTTCGATAAGTTGGAACTGTAAAAAAATTGAAATCGAGTTAACATCAGTATTTTAAAAAATCCGAGAATAATTAACTATATTAAAGATTCACTGCAAAAAAAGAAAAAGAAAAAGAAAGAGTATTGCCTGCATTTCCGTATGTGTTCAAGAGGGAATGTAAATACTCAAAACTTTTATCATCATGAAGATGAATTAGTGCAGCTGCGGTTGATGCTGGTGAATTGCAAAGCGATCCATTACTTCGCTGGTGCTTGATCATGTCTTCACAAACATGAGATTTATCCAATCCTTCAGCAACATATGCAAGACAAGTTCTGTTTCCCGTGATCAAGCTGTTTCAGTGGTTTGGCTAGCTTTTAGAAAATCTTAAATTAATTGGTTAATCACAAGAAAAGGAAGGTACATAATGGAAAACCAATGTGCATAGCAATGGAAAAACTAACCTTTCTATTTCTAGATCTCGATTGCGGAGCATTTGAGTTGTCAAAAATGAATCTAAAGGCAAATTCAAACCTAGTTCTTTGGCCTGACTGATCATGCTTGGAAAAATTAGATCGAATCCCACTGGAGTAGGTTGAAGGTTGTTGCTGCAAGTCAAACTGTTTGATCCAAGAAAATCAAGGCCTATGTGGAGACCAACAATGACTTATTAGCAGTTGTAGATCCAAGAAAACTAACCTAAGCCAGAAAAGCATTAATAATCACAACATGTATTCTTTACATTCCAAAAAAAAAAAAAAATGAGTTTCTTTTAATGAGTCAATTTTTTTAAAATATTAAACTCTTACTTATAACACGGGAATTCCATTTTTGAATTGTTTTTTTTTTGTTTGGCTACTTTTTACTACAGCACATATGAAATATATATTACGAAAACGAGAATATTTCCGAATTAATAATTTCAAGTTCTACTTTCAATGCTGGAACGAATCAGTTGAAAATAATAGTACCAAATATTTTGAAAAGTAATAGCAAAAAATAGCAAATGAAACGAAATAAATTAAACATAACAAGATTTTACGTAGTTTAATCCACTCCAAAACTAATAGCAAATTCAATTCACAATAAACGATAAAAAATTTACAATAGACAATTTTTAATGTAATTACCCTTCCTTGGACTATACTCGATCTCTCTCTCCCAAAATTATTGTCATGATTTTCTTTTTCATCTGTCTCAAAAATTTGCTTTGTTTGAAACTTTCTTTTTTAGAACAATACTTTTACAACTTTATCATTACATTTTTATCATACTTTAATTACGGACCACATACAGATGAGCCTTAAAAACTACGCATCAAACTAATATTATTAATCAAGTCTATTGTGTTTTCTTAATCTACGTATCGGGTCAAACCAAACAATAATTTTAGGACGGATGTAATAGTTACAAGGTTTGACACTATGCCCTATAGTACTATATCTCTCACAACCCAAAATAGCCACACATTATTTTGTCTAACATCGCCAAGATTTCGAGACCCTCGATCACCAATTATGTCCTCGTCCGTCTCTTCTCTATGTGTGTTTTACCCTCGGAATGTGCCTTTGTCTCGAACACATGACCTTTAAATAGGTCATGGTCACCTTGATTAAACCTAATCTAATTGATTAAGATTAACAATCCTAAATTTAATTTGGATAACCAAGCTCACTATTCTTTATTGTTAGGAATTGGAGCTTGGCCCATCTCTTGTGCAGCCCATTTTTGCTGAGTGCAAAAAGACGAAAGACAGCTCTCTTGTTGCCTACCCCTGTGCCCTACCTTGGTTGGTATTTATTAAGCTCATTGCGTCATTATGCTTGTGAGAAGAAATCCAACAGTAACCGCATTCATATATTCTCTCTCTCTCTCCTCTACCCAGTTCAGTTCCTCTTAGATCTAGGTTGGATATACCCCTCCGTCACTTAATCCATTGGTGACTGCTGAGATTATGAGTGTGAGAGAAACCTAGATATTTCAATTCTTTGTGAGTGTAGCTATGAGGGCAGAACTTGTTCTTGCCGTTCTTTGTGAGTGCTTTCGTGAGTCAATGAGCTGAGAGAGCTTGGGTTGGGTCACGAGTCATTGGGGCTTGGTGAGTTGTCTTCTCTGGTTGTCTTCTCCGTTACCGTTGCCGAAGATAGGTGGTCGAGCTTGTTCGTTTTGTGGCTCTGACCTTGGGGTTGACAGTAGGCTGGTTCTTTGGGCTCTTGGTGGACAATGGCCGATGAAAAGGTGTCTGAGCCGAAGATAGTGTAGTCGAGGTCTTTGTGACTGATTACGGCAGCCGTGTTTTGGAACACGACGATTACACACTCTCTTTCATTGACCCTTTGAGCAGGGTCGGCCCAACCATTACGAAGGCCTAAATCGAACTATTGAATAAGGCCTTTTAAAAATAAATAATAATTTATTATTAAAATTATTATAGTTTTATTTGAAGTTTATCTTTCGTGCTTTTTGAGATGTAAAATCATTTATTAAATTATTGTAATCGATTTCACTTAACAATTTTTTTTCAATAGATGATAAAGCTAGCGGAAACCATTGGTGCCTTGGTGGGAGTCTGCTGTCTGCGTTAGTGTCGTAATGGTTGTCTCTTGGAAAGCAGATAATTAATGAGAAAAATAATAATCTATTTTATTTAGTAAATTAAGTTTAATTAGGAAACTTGGAATTTGGAAAGTGGAAACCTAGTACTAATACTAATGGTAAAAAAAAAAAAATTGAGGGCTCCTATTGGGTGAGGCCTAAAGCCCTAGTTTACTCAACCTCCTCCTTGGGTCGGCCCTGCCTTTGAGATCTGTTAGCTTACTGTTTAACCCTGTTGTCTTGTACAGATTTTGTTGGCTGGGCAAAAAGATCTTTTAGCCTTTTTCCCCCTAGTATAGGATATCTATTATCCCCCACCGCCATCTGTAATCGTGTGTGTGTGTGTGTTAGTTTCTAGAGTATCTGTATTGGCTAGGTTATTAATATTATTGTCTGTAATATTGTTAATCTTGTCCCGACTTTGTGTACGAGTTCTTCTGACTGGAATCGTGGAACAAATCCACAACATTTATATTGATAGGAAACCCACATGAATAGCAACTCCAAATTTGAGACTTATTTTAACAAATGTTCACAATGACTCAAATTAAAACAGTATATTATCAATTTGTTACTCTTACGTCATGCACCCAACCATGGGTGCCTAGGATTGATCTCGAACATGAGTTCAAACGACCCTTGAACTTGCTCCATTAAGCTTTACACATGTGAACATCACTTTAAAACATATAGTGTGAGAGTTCCACCTTGAATGACACTCTCTTGAAGTAAATTCAAGTTGCTCTTTTGTTTCCATCCATGAGAAAACAGTACTACGAAAGATTTTCATATTTTCATCACAAACATTCTTATTTCAACCTTTCGTTTTCAAGGAATCCAATGAAATCAAACTCCTCTTAAATCTGGGAATATGACGAACTTCAGTTAGGGTTTTCACTCCATCTTGAGTCTTAAATATTTTAATTGTTCCAAGACCTTCAATTTTACATGAAGAATCATCTGCTAAAAATACCTTACCACTTGCACTTTTGTAAGTTACTAGTAAGGTTCACGTGCGTTGCACGTAGTGTTAATGATTTTTTAAAAGTGATTTGTTAGTTCCTTCATTTTTTTGTTGACTTTTAATTATTAGATTTTTGTGTATTTTAATATTTACAGTTTTTTAGACATACAAATTATGTCGTGTTTAGGATTTCTGAAACTTTGTTTTTCGATCATTTATAATGTATGTTTTTAGTCATTATATATCAACTTATCCTACACATTTGTCTTTTTTGTTGGGTATTTTTAAATCTCTTTTTTTAGGATCAAACATGAATTCATTCATTTTTATCAGTATGTAAATTGAAAACAATCCAAACTTACAATATTAGATAAACACATTGTTGTTAGAGACTTTACTTATGTTGTTTCTAAAATTTATGACTATTTTTTTAAAATATTGTGTTAGAGAATCAAACTCTCAACCCCAAAGTATATATATAGTTACACCAAAAAATACAAAATTCCACCAAAGTATCTATGAAGTCCCATTTTGCCACACCCAACATAAGGTTTGTGTCAATTTCATATCATTTTATAACTTTTTTTCTAGTTTATCCCCTAGCCACAACGAAGGTTACCAATTTTACATTAAGGTGCACATGATATTTCACGTCTAGAGCATTTTGATCATTTTCTAGTAATGTTTTCTCTGCTTTTATTACCTAAAAAGAAACTTCTTTTTCTTCTTCTTCAGCAACTCTTTCTCTGCTTCTTCAACAACTTTTTCTCTGCTTCTTCTCCATCAATGACCACTTATGTAAATTTTAATTGAGATAAAACTCAAGAGAGTATGAATCTTTTATTCAAAATTTTATATTGAAAAATATAAAAATTGAGCGGAATCATATCAGATATTAGAGAGATATAGCTGATGATCAGATAATCACAATCATGTGTCAAGGCCACCATGAATAAGAGCCCACAAAAAATTAAAATTGTCACAGCCCTCGACATTTATCCCTCTCATTCTCTCATCTCCTGGTGCAATCCCATCTTCGGCTCCACCGCCATCTCCAGCCATACCATATATAGAAGCCGCCATCTCCAACCTAAACCCTTCCCACTCTAGTCACTCTTATCATAACTCTGGTGCCTACCTCTTTCAATTTTACCCAAATTCCATCTTCGATCTCCCTCATTCTGTCCCCTGCAAAAGTAGCGCCTAAAGTAGCAATCAAAGGCTACAGAGTATACTTACTAAAAACCCTTATAAAAACATGGGATTAACAGAAAACCAATAACCCATATCGACGAATTCATCGAAAAGAGATACATGCATAAATTAAGAAAAATGGTAAGGGGTTTTATTGAAATACTCTTCCATTTTGCCGGAAAAAATTGAGCATACGACCGACTTACATATGGCTTAAAAAAAGTATCGAAATTGAGAAGATGTTGAAGAAGCTATGGTTCTAGATGATTTCGACCTCAGAGCAGCTGTCATGGTGGTTGGGTTGGATTATTTAAAGAATTATGCGAGAAAAAGTAAAGTTAAGTTAAGCATGTAAGAGGATGAAAGGGGGGATGAGAAATTGATTGATTTCAGTGGTGGTTGGGTTTCATCGGAGAATGTGAGTGGATCCAGTTTCATACAAGAAATCGAAGATGGGACGGGTATATGGGTAAAAGCTTTTCATCTTTTGTTTACGTACTTTGGAGGAATTATAAATAATAGGAGGAGAAGAGAGCAAGTTGGATCTGAACATTAGCCAGACGAGGCTGTGCACGCATCGTTAATATGCCTCTACAAAATGGACGGTCGAGCAGAAAGTCCAATCTTGGAAAGTAGTGTATCGAACTGAGAACGAGGCAACGTCTTGGTAAGAAAATCAGCAAGTTGATCCCCGGTTGGAACGTGTGTGACACGAAGAGAGCCGGACTGAACTTGTCCACTAACAAAATGAAACGAGAGAGCGAGATGCTTCATACGAGAGTGAAAGACTTGATTCGCACTAAGGTATGTAGCACCTAGGTTGTCACAATAGATCACCGGTGGGGAGACAGACATGATGCCAAGTTCAAACGGTAGGTTACATACCCACAATAGTTCGGCTACTGTTGAGGCAACGACCCTGTATTCTGCCTCAGTTGAAGAAAGAGTAATGGATTTTTGTTTCTTGGAGCTCCAAGTAATGGGAGTACCACCGAGGAAACCTATGTAGCCTGTAGTGGAAGTATAGTTGTCCTTGTCACCGGCCCAATCCGAATAAGAAAAAGCATGTAGAGAGTGAGAGTGCTGTCTGAAAATTGTGAAGCCTTTGTCAAGAGTTCCACTTAAGTAGCGAAGCACCCGTTTTAAAGCTTCAAAGTGAGTAGTCTGAGGTTGATGCATGAATTGCGATAAACGATTTACAACAAAAGAGACATCCAGTCGAGTCAATGTAAGATATTGGAGGGCTCCAACTGCAGCTCTGTATGATGTAGGAGAATCTAGGACAGTACCAGATTGCAAAGTCAAGGAGTGATCAACCACCATGGGAGTCGGAGCTGGTTTGGTGTGGAGCATGTTCATTCGTTCAAGAATCTCAACAAGGTATTGCTTTTGAGTGAGAAAGAGACCTTGAGGTGTAGGTATAACTTCGACACCCAAGAAGTAAGATAGCGGTCCAAGATCCTTTAGCGTGAACCTATGAGCTAAAATTAAAAAAACATGCATCTAATTTTTACTTGTAAAATGTGTTGTTTGACAGAAAAATGAAACAAGACAGTAATTTACTCGAGTACTTTAATATCCCTAATACCGAGAGATTGTTGAATAAACTAAAAAATATCTATACTATTATAAATATAATGTTTCATCGTCTCTAAATAAGTGTCAGTTTTTGTATAATTTACTACATTACTTTTGAGTTTTGACCTTATCTTTTTCCCGTATGTATTTCTAGTGTTATACTTATTTTTTGGTTTTCCAAAGATGTCTATACTATTAAGTGGTGATAGAAGCCATCCCAACATGTATTTAAACACAGTTTTGCTTCCATATATATCTCGAACCTAAGACTTTAGTTAAGTTATAACACCCCTTTTACAAGCTGATGTACATACTTGCTGAACATTAAAAACATTAATGTATAAGTGAAACACAAATCATAAAAATCAACTTTCTTAAATCCATTGAAAAACTAAAATGAATACTCATTTAGGGATGGAGGGAGTACGGTACCTTTTTTAACAAGTTGGTCACCAACCCTCCATTTTTGGAGGGCAAGCACGGAAGCTAGAGTACAAGACAAGGAGTCTTTAACAAGTGAAGGATGATTAGGATGAAGGCCCCAAGATCCATTCGGGTGCTGATTCTGCATAACCCAATCCAGGCACTGCGGAAAGCAAGGATGGCTTGGTGATTCCCTAGCCGGCACCAACGCCATCCATGCAGTGTCGTAAGCTGAAACCGACAATTCAATCTTTCCAATTAACTTCTGCCTTATTTTGTCGATTGATTCTTCGGCATCCTGCAGTTCGAATCAAAAAAGAAGAAAAGAAGTTATTCAGCATGCCATTTATCTGTTTCAAAGAGATGGAGAAAAAAATGCAGAAACAGAATATGGACAAAAAGCTTATAGAATTCGGACATCGTCAACTTCAATGTATTAATTGGAACCCAGTTTAAAATTGCTGATAACAATCAATAAATTATTGGTTTAATTTTCTGATGTGCAAGTGATACTACATCATTGCTATAACTGCTGCTATACATAATGTCTGCAAAAGAAAATAGGGAAATCAACATAGTTACAAACGATGATATGGAGCAATAACCTTCGTCCATGGGTCATCTCTGCGCCTCGGAGTCTGTCTTTTTAGCAATTCTGCAGGAGAAAATAAGATTTTAAAAAGATGTTTTTGGATAAGTAGAAAAATTAAATTTATTTATGAAGAAAAATGAAAGGAAAAATAAAATAAAATAAGGTTGCTAATGAACGAACTTAAGAGAATCGCTTGCCTATATATAGGTAGATAAACATGAAATAAGAAGGTACCTGATGGATTTTTCCAATTACGGATCTTAAGTTGTGTAAAGGGGGGAAGATTGTTTCCCGTAGCGAATACCATTTCAGCCGAGGAGAGAGAGAGAGAGAGAGAGGTGAGAGGACCGTCGATGAAGATGATTTACTTTGGATTTTAATGACCTTAAACAAGGGAAGTTATTGAGTGGGACAACACATCATATTACTGATGTAACGAACTAATCACATGTTGACACTTGGCCTGATGGGCGAGAGGTATGCCGTTACCAAGGGGACTGTTTTATTTTGATTGCATGGTAACTTCAAAGTCTTCAATTATTTCACTCTCTCCGTTTTTTAATTTTTGTATTTGTTTTATTTAATAATTGTCATTTTTTAAAACTTTCTTTTTAAATTTTTTTTAAAAAAACTATATATTTCATCAATTTTATAATATAATCAATTATTTTTTTTAAATGATATACCAAGTAAAAAATGATAATAATTAAAAAACGGAGGAAATAGATGGTACTTTATCTATCAATATAGGACTTGACTGGACCTCGTTTGAGGTCAAAGGATTGGCCTGGTGAAGACTTGGTTGGATAGTAGGTATTGCTAGGCGCAAGCGGGCAAAAATGGCGCAAGTACACAGGTTTTAGCCGCGAGCGCGCTATGTTTCAGCAGAAGTCTCGGTACTCGGTGTGTGCGGGGCAGAAGTCTCAATATTTGGCAGGTGTGCGAGACTTTAGACATTGGACTTGGTTGGACTGTTAATATCAATACGATGCGGTCATGGAAGCTTGGAGGCATGAACACACAAGTCTTGAGCCCGAGCGCTCTAGTTTTGGCATAAATTTCAATACTTGACACGTGTACAGCAGGGGCGGATCCTTGAATTTTAAACCAGGTAGGCTTAGTATTTAAAAAATATTGTAAACAATAACAACCTAGAAAAATAACTTCATTTATCAAGATTTTTTTCTTATCAATATTGAGTATATAATTCACAGAATAAATGATATAAATCAATAAATCAAGATATTTTTTTTTTGAAAAGAATTTCAAGATTATAAACAAAAAATAAAAATTCCAAAAATCACGATTAGGAGTATTTGGGGATTTCAAATTAATGGAATTGGAAATCCAATGGAAAAAGAATGCAGTCTGCTTTGCTACTCTGCTCGTCCAGGATTTGGAATTTTGGATGAGGGTGTGAGGGAGAGGAAGAGGTAGATGGAGTGCGGAGTGTGTTGTCTCATTGTGATCTCATTTTTGTGTGAGCTAGAGACATTGGACTAGGGGGAAGAAATTAAAAAAAAAAAATGGAGGAATTGGTGGATCGTTGAAGACATGAATGATGATTAATAGATTCAATTGGATTGGACAAGTTGGACTTGGAGTGTTCAGTGTAGAATGTAGATTTGTCATAGTCACCGCCTCACAGCTAAAGACTAATTTGTCTATCTCAAATTAAGACAAGTCACAGCTTCTCATTGTTGCCTTGTTATTTGCTGGTTGCTTCATTGCTTGTGGGTGTAGGACTAAATATTTTTTAATTTTTTTTAAATTTGGCGTGGGCTGAGCCCTACCCAGCTACGCCTTAGATCCTCCCCTAGTGTGAGACTTCAGAAAGAACTCTCTGAAGTTGCCATGGTTGCGCCATGCGGCCATGGCATATGCAGCCAGCGCGTTGCGACGACTTTTTGTATCATTGATTATATATCAGGTGTCATTTCACTAACCCTTGTTGATAATTATAAATAGTTTAAGAAAAAGAAAGGGACCTCAACAATTATGCAAGCCCAAGTTACATGCTACAGTAATATTAGGTGCTGAGTAAAGAATTATATCAACAGTAGATACCTCCCCCACTCTCCTCAAGACATTGTGTTATTATATTGTCCTTACGGGTGTAGTTTATTTGGTTAAGAGCTAGTAGATTTAGATATAAAACAAAGGATCGAGTCTTAACAACCGCAGTATAGGGGTTTCATCCTCTTGTGGGGATAGTTTCTTGTAGGTACTAGACACGAGTCGTCCTAGCTTCTTAATCGCTGAGTCACCACAATTTTTTTCCTCACATTCTCATGGGACTCTTGAAGGGGGGGGGGGGGAGAGTTTCTCCTTTTTAGATATATTGTGTTATTATATTTTGGCACCGAAAAATTTACGGAATAATGTGTTTTACGAGTAGATAAGATACCCTTTTCCACCAGTACCACCCACCCCAAGACATTGCATTTTCATATTTTGGCAATACAAACCATTCAAACCATATACTCCCTACTAAAGAAGCTTAATTATTGTGCATTCACGCGTTAACACCTGAGGCAACAAAAATAAAATCTATATTATAAAACAATTAGGTAATATTATTAGGATAATTTAGAGATTGAGATTAAATTATCTTAATTAATTTAACGGTTGAGATTTACCCTCATATTCACACGTGTGAGTAGTTATCCATTTTTAACTTTATATTTTTTTCTTTCCCTATTACAAGTCACCCCCTACAATTAATATTATGAGCAGTCACTATTTTTTCTACTCTCTATGTTTTATCTTCATATTACAAAGTCATATCTTGCGATTAATCTTCTAAATAGTCACCTTTTATAAAACATCAATCGCTCAACTATCATTTGAAGCAATGTACCCCTCAATTGTAATATTTTTTTAAAAAATCACACATTCTATTTAAGCACTATTATTTCAATTGAAAAAATCAAATATACTGACACCGTGCTATAGATATGGACATAAAATTCTAGTTTCCTTTCAAATGTTATGACCCAAGTTAAATTCTAAGAAAAAGTAACTGCAAAACCACTCAAATCCAAATAGTTTTACAAAATTTAAAGCTGAAGAACAAAAAGAGTTACAAAAGTGTTGAAAAGGTGTCTCAAATTTTAATGAGAAAAAGACTGTCTCACTTCAATTTTGAGATTCAAATTGTAAAAGGAAAGTCACAAGAATAATAAACCTAGCTTGGCGGTGGTGGATTCCTTTATATTGACATTGATTAGAAGGTTTAATCCTAATTAATTATATTAGGATAAAGTATGATCGACATGAGTTATATAAAGGTCGTGCGATTGAGATAAAAGATTACTATAAGCATAAATAGAGAAAAAACGGACGACCAACATTTATGGTTGAGGGCTTCGAGGTTTTGGTTTTTGTTAGATAAAATAGTGTACGACTACTTTGGGTTGTGATAAACATGGTACATATTATGTGACGTAATATCAATCTTTGTAACATTTTTTTAAGGAGTGTGAATATATTGAAAACTGTCTATTGTAGTTCTATATTGTTTATAGTGAATTTATTGTTTGCCTTAGAACGGTTTAAAGCATGTAGATATATTCATTATTAAACAACATGTCTTCATCAGATATTTTCTTTATTAAGAAAATAAAAAAAAAATTGATCGGACAAATAAAGGAAAAAAGTCAAACAAAAAATCAAGTCATTGAACTGTCCAAGAAAACGAAACAACCTTTTTTAAACACTCAACCTTTCTCTCTCTTTCTATATATGAAAGAACGTGAGACCACGGATTCTCGATATGAGTCAATATGTATATCAATGTTGCAGTGATTGTTGCAACAATGGCAGACACAATGAGAACAGTAAATACTAACAAACAGTAGCAGCGGAAGAATGTGTAAAACACAGCTATCAAACACAGATTTGTAAACAGGTTTTAACAAAAACAATCTACAAGTTTAGTACTTGTAGACCAAGCCTCAAGGCCACACAAATTATACTAAAATCAATAATGTTTTACAATGAATAACCTAGCAAAAATTCTCACAAGATAAAGTATCTTGGAGAACCAAAAAACCCACATAAACTACTAAACCAAACGTGGGAAGAAAGAACTTCAGCTTCCTTAAACAGAATCAGGAAGAACAAAGACGAAACAGTCTTTTAGAACTCAATGTAGCTGCTGATGTTGGAACATCAGATGCTACAATCGGCTAGTGTGAAAACGGGAGAAGTACTGCTTCAGATCTTCAGTAAGATTGCTCTCAGTTTATAGCTTTTTATCTTCTCTCTATCAAGCTCCCACTGCTCGAAAAACAGCCTTCGATATATATACATAAACCTACAAAGCCACGGCAAGAAAGAACCATTCCTACTAGGAAAAAGATTAGCTATAAAACAGCAAGATATCTCTCCTAACAAAAACATGATTCTTCGAATAACTAGATTACTTACCGAGATTTAGTTACCAAACATGTATAGCCAAAATCTTTTGAAAGATTTTCCTACCAAAAACCAACTAAATTACCAAACATATTCTTAAACAAAATCTAACACCTAAATAACATTTGACTAAATTAAAATCCTTATTTGACCAAGAAAGGTGAAAACAAGATAAAATAGGCTATGCCTATTTTACCCTTACAATCACCCCCTTTGTTGAGCATTTCTGGTCAAATCCTGAATATCAAAAGATGACCTGCAAAGAGTTAAAAATGACAAGCACCCCCTAACTATGATATCAGAAAAAACCATAAGAAGCATGTTTAGAACTACTTATTACAAACCAAAGAGTATTCAAAGCTTCCAATCATCACAAGTCTTTTAAAAACATACAATGACAGAAACAGATGTTCAGAATAAACCATGAAAACCACCAACAGCAGGATGAGAACAACCAATCTTCAGGATTACATAAGATCAGCTTCAGCTTCAGCATTATGACCATCATTAGGAGCAGCTTCAGGAGAAGGTTCAGGAACACTTGCAGAGGCAGCTTCAGTTTCACCCCCTATTTGACCATAATGAAGTTCCAGCCAAGCAGTGTACTGAGCAGCCAAAGAAGAAAGAACAGAAGTCTGGGCAGTGAGAATGGCTATCTGAGATTTAACCATGTGCAACTGTTCTTTGGCAAAGGCAACAGAAATTGGGGCAGTGGGATGTGCAAGCAGGTTAGATGTGGCATCAGTTGATGAAACAATGGGAGGAACATGTACTGATGGAGAGGCTGTTGGGTGTGAGGTGTTAGGTCCAGAAGATGCAGGAACTTGTGGAGAAGGAAGGGGCAAATTAACAACTCTATCACCTTTTAATAATTTGGCAGAGAAATGGAGGGGTTCAAGAAGAGGTGACAAGCGAGTGGAAGGGAAAGGTTTATAGCCCTGAGACACAAGTACTTTATAAATGAGGGAGGGAAAGATCAAAGACCTTTTGTCACCACCTGTTTCAGCCATGGAAGAAATTTTTCTAAACACATAATACCCAAAGTCAAAAGAGGCCTTAGTCCCAATGAGATAAAGGACCTTAGCATGTTCTTATGTGATTACATTGGAATTGGTGGAGGGGGACCAATTTGCACAACAAATTTTATGAAGAAATGCATAGAGTGATGAGAGCTGTGAGGTGCCAAGAGAAATTCCTTTAACAGGCCACTTAGATAATTTTCCACCTGTCATTTCAACTACACAAGAGTCCAGGTCTATGTGAAAATCAAAATTTCCAGAAGCAGGTGTGTGAAGGATTGAGTTAATGATTGAGGGAGAAAATTTATACCACTTCCCTCTCACAAAAACTTTCTCGAAGCTAGCATCAGAGGGATCACAAATTCTCTTCTCAATGTTAGCATAGAATTCATGGATCAATTCCCTAAAATATGGTGCGGCTAATGAAATGGTATTCATGAGTCCTCTATCAGTAAAAAAGGATGTGAGATTATATGTTTGCAACATTGAGGACACAACATTTCTTTCATCAATAATATTCCTAGAAATATTATATCTAGCAGAAGCAGCCTTGGAGATAAATTTTGAAGAGAAGGGGGTACCCAATGATTTTGCGTGTTTGGATGTTGCAACATTGGGTGCAACATTTGAACCGGCAAGTCTGTTTCTTGTGAAACGCACGGGAATTTCTTCTGAGTCTTCGCTATCTTCAGGAGACCCCTCTTTTCCTTCGAAGTTCTTATCAGAACTATCATCAAATTCGGAAAAACTGGGCTGGCTTGGTATACCCTCTGGCTGAGGCGATTGAGACGGGCCAGATGGAGAAGAAAACGTCTTCTTCAGTTTGACTAAATTCGCAGTTACAGCAACATCTTCATCAGAGATTGTAATGTCATCGCTGGAGGCAGAGGGGAAACTTACTTCCACAGCCGGTGTTTTTCTCGGTGGAGGAGATGAGTCTGCCGGGAACACAACCTGAGGCGAGGGAATAGGATAATCATCATCTTGAATGTCCTCCTGAACATGAGTAGGTGTAGGAGATGGCTCTTGTACGGGGGGAATTGAGCCGACGAGAGGAATAAAATCCACATCATCTGGATCGCTTTCAATTTCAACAGATTCCTTAAAAATTCCTGGCCCAACCTTGTTCTTCTTTGCCGCTTATACATCCGATACAGATGGATTCTCATAGTTGGCCGGAATTCCTCGTTGTCTTTTCCATCAACGTGTGCTAGGGTTACTGATTTTAGGTAACCCAGATAAATCCCCTGGATTATCAACGTCAATTTCATTCCCCTTTTCGCCCGGAAGAATCATTGTAAGAGGTTCAGGAAAAGATTGATAAACTACCATTGCCGTAGTAGGATTTTCAGGTGATGAATTAGGGCTGATTGTAGCTTCGTTTGTTGCTACATCAGGTCTTGGGAATTTGGGGTTCGTCGAAGAGGAAGTCATTTGAGGATGATAGGTGGAGTATGGATGAATGGAACAAGAAGAGATTGAATTTTTGGATGATGATCGAGGACTGAGTAGATTGCCGGAGAATGAGAGAGAAAGCCTTTGAGCAGTGACCTGTGTTTCTGCAAGAATTAACACTAATCCTGCCACTAATTCAAATTAGTCGTTGAGTCATTAATGAGAGAAGGTGAGAAGACCCAAGATCACAAAATCAAATTTCAAAATGTGGATAAAAAATCAAATGCTAACTGCCTAATAGAAGTAAGATAAAAATCTGCTGTTATGAACATGAGAGATATGTGGAGAATAAAATCACAATCTGATTTCAATTTTTTTTTGATTTCATCAAGTATTTTAAGAATACACAAATCATACTTAACCAGGATTGAAACCACACAAAAAAGCCAAAAACAAAGACAATAAAAACCAGATCAAATTCTCATGAAGAACTCAACAGTTTAGACAACCACATAAAATGTCGACCTAGTGAACTTGAAACAAAAACTGCACCAATTTGAAGGACAGAAACTTAGGAGGCTGATATTCAACAACTATATGACCTAGAAAACATGCCTAAATAATGCAAAATAAATAATCAAAGGAAAGAATGCAAACACACACATGTGATATGTCTAGATCATCTGAATGCAGTTCCCAATGTTGCTGCAATGGAAAACACATTCGCCAAAAAATGTGATTTTATGTTCAAATTCTCATTTTTCTTTCACCAAATTACCACAACTACTCCCATAAACCTCCTTACCAATCCCCCTGTGCTAGCTCCACCCCACACACATAAACCTCTACTCATATATTTAACCGTCACAGACACGTCAGTAGGGGCTATGCTCGCCCAAGAGAAAGAAAATTCCTACATTGAAAATGATATAGACTTTATAAGTAGGAAGCTGCAAGGAAGCGAGCTAAACTATTCAGCGATAGAGAAAAGCTGCACCGGCCTAGTCTGGGCCACGCAAAGGCTCAAGACCTATCTCCAAGGACGGTCCATCAAACTCATATCCAGAATGGACCCTATCAAGTACATCTTTGGCAAGCCATCACTATCCAGCCGACTGGCCAAGTGGTCCTTTCTCCTCAACGAGTTTGACATAACTTATGTCACACTCAAATCTATCAAAGGGAGCGTAATCGCAGACCACTTAGCCAATCTACCCTTGAAGGCCGAAGATGCAACTGAGCCTGGCTTCCCAGACGAATGTGTCCTGGAAATAGAGCTGTCAAAATGGGTTGGGCATGTTGGGTTAGCCCGCCCCGCCACCTAAAAGAGGTGGGTTGGGTTGGTATTTCTTAGGCCCGTCACTTTTTTTGGGCTGGCCCGCCCCGCCCCGCCAAATGACGGGTTGAAGTGGGTTGTGGGTTGGCTCGCCTAGAAGTGTCAAAAAAGGCTTGGGCCCGTTGGGCTAGCCCGCCCCGCCACCTAAAAGTGGTGGGTTGGGTTGGTATTTCTTAGGCCCGCCATGTTTTTGGGCTGGCCCGCCCCGCCCCGCCAAATGGTGGGTTGAAGTGGGTTGTGGGTTGGCTCGCCTCGCCAACCCATTTTGACAGCTCTACCTGGAAATCACTGACCATGACACCAACTGGCAGATGTTCTTTGACGGAGCCGCAAACAAAAGAGGCTTTGGCATAGGAATCTTGCTCATCGACCCAGCCGATTCTCATACTCCGCTAGCCATAAGGCTGGAATTCGAATGCTCAAATAATACGGCGGAATATGAAGCCTGCATTGCTGGCCTGGAAGAAGCTCTCCAAAGAGGAGCCAAATATCTCGAAGTCTATGGAGACTCTGCCCTGATCATAAATCAAGTCGAAGGGAGGTGGAAAACCCAAGATCCTCGGCTGTAGTTCTATCATACCAAACTAACAGCACTTGCAGCCCGATTTGACTCTATCTCGTTCCATTATCTACCACGAGATAGGAATCAATTCGCCGATGCCTTAGCTACGTACTCTGGCATCGCTAGTCCAAATTCTCCTAGAAACTAATGTTCAACCATTCGTAGTCGGGAAGAAGGTCACTCCAGCATCCTGTTTCAAAATTAATGCAGCCCTTGAAGCAGATCACGAGCCCTGGTACGCTGATATCCTAAATCTGCTTCAGAAAGGTATCTATCCTCCCGGCCTAGATAAAAGAGGGAGAGTCTCCCTGCGAAGGTGGGCCTCACAATTTGTACTCAGTGGTGGCAGCCTATATAAGAGGCACTATAAATGACTTAACTTAATATGTGTCGATCAGGCCAAAGCCGAGCAAATCATGGATCAACTTCATGGTGGTACATGTGGGTCCCACATGAATGGCCATATGATGTCCAAGAAAATTATCCGACAAGGGTACTATTGGAGTACGCTCGAAACCGATTGTATTCGGTGGGTGCGACATTGCGACAAATGCCAACGTTTTGCCAACCAGCAGCATGTGCCCCCACATGTCTTATATAACTCCACAGCCCCCTGGCCCTTCTCAACTTGGGGAATCGGTGTCATAGGCCAAATTCACCCAAAGGGATCCAATGGCCATGAGTACGTTCTGGTAGCTGTCGACTACTTTACAAAGTGGGTGGAAGCCTCTTCCTATAAAATTCTGAATGCCCGAAAGGTGTCCGAATTCATCCGGGCCAACATCATATATCGATACGGAGTGCCTTTCGAAATAATCCCCGACAACGGCATACATTTTGAAGGGGACGTGAATCGTCTACTTGAAGAATTCAAAATCCAAAGGCATAAATCCTCCCCCTACCAGCCGCAAGCCAATGGTGCCGTTGAATCAGCCAACAAAACGCTTGAAAATATCATTAGGAAAATGGCTGACACAGGAAGGGAATGGCCAGAAAAATTGCCACTAGCCCTCTGGGGCTATCGCACCTCAGTCCGCACACCCACTGGGGCTACCCCCTATTCTCTAACATATGGCATGGAGGCGGTACTGCCAATAGAAGTCGAAATTCCATCACTAAGAGTGATGATGGAATCTGACGTAGCATAGATTGAATGGGTCAAAGGGCGATATGAAGAATTAGCCCTAATTGACGAGCGACGCCTGCTAGCCCTAGAGCATACCCGGGCGTATCAAAGGCGCATAGCCCAGGCTTTCAATAAAAAAGTCAAAGGCCGCAACATCCAAGTCGGAGATCTCGTGCTTCGAGGAAAACCCCCTAGTTATGTTGATACTAGGGGAAAATGGAAGTCTCCATGGATGGGACCATATATTGTCAAGGAGATCCGGTGAGGAGGTGTCGTGCTTCTCACAAACCAGGAAGGAAAAGACCTTGTTCAGACCTTCAACCTCGACAAACTCAAAAGGTATTATGCTTAAGCTATTCTATCCAGCAGATGCCTCCCTTTCCAGCTCGCTAGGCTGAAAATCCGAAAGGGCAGCCTAGACAAAAGTTAGAGCATAAAAAAAATAAGAAAAAAAAACAATAAAAGAAGGAATAAGGACTTGCTAGGTTGAAAACCCGAAAGGGCGGCTAATCGATGTATTTTATACGTCGATTTCCTATACTTCTATGACTTAAATTGTGCTATTCCACGCGGTTTTTGGCTACTGATATGCGTTTTTCAGTGATTTTGTGAGTTTCAGGGTTTTAGGTGAAAGTATGCAAATTATAAGGATTTCTGGTGAAAATTCCATGAAGGGGTCAGAGTGAAAAATTGAAGAAGAAAAGAAGATGACCAAGCTGGACACCTTGCGGTCGCAAGGTGTTATCTACCTTGCCTCCGCAAGGTAGGCAGAAACTGAAGAAATCAAGCCCGGAGAAATCAAAGACCTTGCGGTCACAAGGTGCCTTATACCTTGCGACCGCATGGTAGCCAGAATGCCCAGATTTGCGTTTTCACAAAAGATCTAATTGCCCTACAACTCCATGGTATAAATAGAGGTCGGTAGCTAGAGCATTGGACGGCTGGAGACGGCTAGGAAGTAGTTTTCTATAGCTTTAGAATAGATTTTAGGTTGTATAACATAATTAGTTGCTGTAATTACAAGTATTGAAGATCGATTCATGAACTCATTCATCTCCATGTGTTGTTCATCTTCAAGGATGAACTAAATCTTCATTAATCTAGGAGGTGGGAGGTAACTTGTATCGAATCTATGCTTTAATTTATATTTATGTTCATTCAATTATTGTTGATTGTGGTGTTTATCAATCCCTATATTATTTCACTTTGAACAAATGAATGTAATTGTGAATAACAAAGGCCTAGAGGTGTGGATAATGGAATGATCAATGTGCATATGCCGTACACTGGCTCACCATCACAATAAATTGGATCTATCGATGCACGAGAGTGATAAGTTAGGGTCAGGTTCCATATATGACCTAAGTGACAGTTAGATCATATGTTCTAGTGCTTAGGATATAGAATGGATGGATTATTTGAGGATGGAGACTGGACAGTAATTCAACAGGCTATATCTATATTTAGTGAACGAACCCAAGAGATTGAATGATAATTTATTAAAATAAGCATAGAGGAGATACAAGTGAAACCCTAATCCTAGATTTCCATCCATCATAAGATCTTCATTATCTGTGGTTGCTGCCAATTTAGTTAAACCACCTGAATAATAATAATTAGTTTAGAATAGAATTAATAAAAAAAAACCCCTTAGATTAATAATTGCTATCAATAAATTGTGCTATCTGTGATCTTCTTGTCTCTGTGGATCGACCCTTGCTTCCCATAACTATTCTCCAATAATCTTGTCCACTTGCTTGGAAAATAATTAAAATAATACATCAATCAAGTTCTTGGCGCCGTTGCCGGGGACAAGCTAGTTTACATAGTTAGTTTGTTGGTAGCGAAATTTTTAATTTAAATTTTAGTTTTCAGCTTTTATAAAAATAAAAATACAAAAAGATTTTATTTATTTTTAATAGTTAATTATTTTAAAATTGTTTTATTTATTTTATGCACGGTCGTAGATCTTTGATTCCTCAACTGGTAGAAATGAATCAAGATATAAATAATATTAGAAAGAATCAAGAAGAGCTTGAGAATCTAGCAACCCAATCGGATAATCAAGAACAATTGAATCAAGAGGATCCTCTGGTTGATCCTCCAATGGACAATATTAATCAAAATCCTGAAAATCCGGTTCACCCGGTTAATGCGAATCAAAGAGAAGAAGAACCTGCTAGAAGGAATATGGAAGTAGTCGTTACTCAACGAACTATTAATGATTTCAGTAGACCTTCACTAAATGTAGTAACATCATGTCTAGTCTTACCAGAAGCAGTAAGGAATTTTGAATTAAAGGGCCATTATTCTAATGCTATACCTTCTTTTCATGGAATGCCTAATGAAGATCCTGTAAGTTTCCTCAGAGACTATGAATATATGATGAGTACTTTTCTTTTAGGAGGGTTGACTGAAGACCAAGTAAAAATGAAATACTTTCCCAATGCATTAAAAGAGTTGGCAAAGCGATGGTTTATGAATCTAACACCTAGTAGTGTTTATACTTGGGCTCAACTTTATGATTTGTTTATGAGTAAATATTATAAGCATGCATCTCTCACTGAATATAAAAAACAAATCATGTCATTCCAAAATGAACCAGGTGAAACATTCCATGAGTCTTGGGATAGATTTAAAAATCTGCTCATTATGTGTCCTCATCATAGTACTTCAATTTTATCATGGTCTTTCCCCAGGTTTACAAACTATGGTTGATTGTGCAGCTAGTGGTTCTATTAATAGAATGACACCAGATGCACTAGACGAATTATTTGAGATGTTAAGTATATATAAAGCACGACTAGTCGCAAAGGGCTTCAATCAGAAAGAGGATGTTGACTACTTTGACACTTATGCCTCTGTCACTCGAATCACCTCAATTCGACTACTCATTGCCTTTGCAGCTTTACACGGTCATGAAATACATCAAATGGATGTCAAACATCTTTCCTAAATGGGGAACTCAAAGAAGAATTTTATATGAATCAACCCGAAGGATTCATTGCTCCAGGCAACGAACAAAAAATATGTCGGTTGGTCAAATCGTTGTATGGATTAAAGCAAGCACAAAAACAATGGCATAAACGTTTTGATGATGTGATACTTACAAATGGTTTCAAACCCAACGAATGTGACAAATGCGTATATACCAAAAATATGCACCAGGACTATGTTATTATATGCCTCTA
Organism: Codonopsis lanceolata; assembly: GCA_013146195.2. Lineage (NCBI taxonomy): Eukaryota > Viridiplantae > Streptophyta > Magnoliopsida > Asterales > Campanulaceae > Codonopsis > Codonopsis lanceolata. The sequence continues at coordinate 5,167,680 of CM028378.1, forward strand.
TGTCGACGACATGTTAATCATTGGCAGTAATAACAACATGATAAAGGAAACCAAGAAAATGTTGGCCATCATATTTGAAATGAAAGATCTTGGGCTCGGCGATGTCATCCTAGGTATTAAAATATCTAGAACATCCGAGGGAATTATATTATCACAATCTCATTATATTGAGAAACTGTTGGAGAAATTCAACAAGTATGATGATCAAAGTATTGCTAAAACTCTGATAGATCCAAACTTTTATCTCAGGAAAAACTTAAACTAAAATGTATCTTAAAATGAATACTCTCGTGTAATAGGCAGTCTTATGTATCTCACAAATTGCACGCGCCCAAACATAGCTCAAACTGTCAATAGATTGAGTCGATTCATAAGTAATCCAGGACCCGATCACTGGAAGGCAATTGTAAGAGTTCTATGGTATCTACGATATACACAGGACTATGGGCTGCACTATTCAAAATATAAAGTAGTAATTGAAGGTTACAGTGACGCCAACTGGATATCCGATACTAATGACTCCAAATCCACAAGTGGATTTGTATTTACTCTTGGTGGTGGCGCTATCGCATGGAAATCTTCCAAACAGACTTGCATTGCAAGATCTACAATGGAATCAGAATTTATTGCTCTAGATAAAACAGCGGAGGAAGCCGAATGGCTACGCAACTTTCTAGAAAATATTCCAGCTTTGCCACAACCAGTCCCAGCTATATGCATCCATTGTGAAAGTCAAGCCGCAATTGGAAGGGCACACAACAACATGTATAACGGTAAATCACGACACATACGCAGGCGTCACAATACCATTAAGCAACTTCTGTCAAACGGAGTGATCACCATCGATTATATTCGATCAAAAGACAACCTAGTGGATCCATTAACTAAAGGTTTGTCGAGAGAGCAAGTATGCAGTTCATCCAAGGGAATGGGCCTCAAGCCTATGAAATAGAGAATGATTTAGCAGAAAACCCCACCTAGCTGATTGGAGATCCCATGGTCTAGGTTCAAAGGGACAACCCAACTGAATTAATCTCACAATTAACACTAAAAGAATTTACAAAAATTCTACCTATTCCTATGATGAAAACCTCTAGTGTTATCTGTCACAGTTTAGAATAAGCTTTGCTTTTAATGATTCCTATGACTTGACTCGTCAAGCGGAGTTCTGAAGAAACAACTCCTTATAGGCAATCACCTATGTGAATGTAAGACTGACCGATCTTATGAGAATTTAGAGGTTGGAATTCTCTAACAAACATTCACAGAACCAGGTATCGTTCAGGGCCAAAATGAACAAAACCGATGAATCGAACTCTGTTTGAAAGCAGCTGTGTGATTGCTATTATCTTGGATGACATCAAACACCAGTCAGTTCAAGACACACCAAGTCACTGATTAGTAAGTCATCCCGATAGTACATCATAAGGAACGGTTCAAAACCAAAAGCCACCTCTTCCACTACAGCTACTCTCAGTTGTATCTCTGTATTATCCTATCAATATGTCATCAACTTACATGATATCTCATTTAATGTGGGGGATTGTTGGAAACTGTTCCAATATTAATTGAATGAGGAAGTTATGTAAAGTAGGAAGTGGGGAATCCCACACTGGGAATATAATAAAAATAGCTCTACTTTATAAAGAAGAGCATTTAGGCTTAACAATCAACCCTTGGGCCACTACACTTTTGTGTAGGAGGGAAAACCTAGCTAAGTGCCACACGGGTGTGCCGTCGCCGCCCGCCCGACCCGACCCGACTCGGCTCGGCTTGGCTTGGCTGGTTGGTTGGTCGCTCGCTCACCCGCCCGCCAGCTGGCTGGCTTGGACCTTTTCCTTTTGCTGCCAATTCATTACACGGTCCAAGCAGCTAAGCCAGTTCACTGACGGTTTTCAGACAACGACGGTTAATGCCTTTTATTTTTTTTTCAGACAAGCGGTTAATGGTGGCAGTTGTATCCAAAACAGTGTGTCTGTTCGGACAAACACCAACCGCTCCTAACTCCCAACAGTTGTGTCCGAAACGGCTGTGTTTGTTTCGGACAAGCCCCCACCAACTCCCAACTGTCTTAGTTAAATCCTATAGGAAAATCATTTTCAAGGTTAGAAAATTTCCTCCCATTTTCCTGTACTATTCCTTCTGCCCTAAACAGAGATACTGCAGCAGCTTGGTTCAACAATTGATTGATCAATAGGAAGTCTGCCTCTTCAATCAAGTAAGTTCCAGAACCCTAGAAGACTAACAGGCTTCAGATCCGTCCAGACCATTGCGGCGCCTGTTTTTGTCTTAAGGACAAAGATCTCTGATCTCGTGGAACTTAAAACACCAGTCCACTGATTCATTTTCTGCAGGGACCTTATCCAGCGCAATAACATGCACAACTTACTGATTAAATATCCTAATTTCTTTTCTATAAATGATTTAATTTTTCTCTCTATTTTTATTTTTATTTTGTTGTGGTAAAAAATCAAATGGTAGCAATGGGCAGCATGATTGCTGATTAAGTTTAAAATCTCGAGCCTAAGTGAGTTTGAAAAGTAGCATTCACGTACGCTCAAGTTATTATCCAGCGCTTACTCCCCGATATTTACTTTAAAAATAATTAATAATGCCGATTATGTATGCTTTCATTCATGTATTACATTAGGTTTTATACATTCAACTCATTTATGCGTCAATGGAATTAATAACTCACACTCCTATGCCCATCGTAGAGAAAAATGTGTGATCAATTTAAAATTTTGGGATCTTGCCCAGGTATTTATGCTAAAATTATTATTCATGAGACAACTAGTTCACATAAATTGGAATACTTGTAATTGCTTTGTGCTCGGAACGTGTTATAATTACTTTGAAGTATCCACTATAATGATTTTTTTTTTTTTTTTTTTTTTGGCAAAGCAGGGCGGCACCTGCGGAATATATAAATGAAGAAAAGGATACAAACGAGAGGGGGACAACCAGCCTTACCCAAATAGCGGGGGGACAAAGGAGCCTGACCTCTTAAACCAGAATCAAACTAAAACACTAAACAAATAGAAAGATCAAAGACTACATTACACCTTGCGGAAATTGTAAAAACCTAGAGCATCATGCTGGAGCGCCTTCCGGACCGCCGACGGCAATTGATCTATCCTGTTAAATTCATTGGAGACGCAGTTATGAGCAGCATTGGCAAGACGATCAGCCACTAAATTTTTCTCCCGATAAATATGCTCTAGATCAAAATTACCCATCAAAGAGACACACTGTCGAAACTCGTAAATATACTGCCAAGGGCAGTTATAGCTTCCTTTAATAGCAGAGACTACGACCAAAGAGTCTGATTCAACCACCACATTTGTTAAGTGCAGTTTGTGGCATAACTGAAGCCCATCACGCAGAGCCATAAATTCAGCCTTAGTATTAGTTCCCTGTCCATAAGAGTGCAAAAACCCGGCTATGAAGTGCCCATTCGCATCTCTAATCACCCCACCACCCGTTGCTAGACCACCAACCGAAGAGCCGTCTATGTTGAGCTTAAAACCAGGATGTTTAGGAGCACACCATCTCAGCCATAAGCCTTTCTTAATCTTAGGCTGTAAAACCGATAAGTCCAACATTTGAAGGCTACGCAAACCTCTAGAAGTCGGAGATGATTTGGGATGAAAAATCTGCATACTGTTGCGGAGCCCATACAGAATCCGATTATAAGCCTTGTCAACATCCATGGGTTGGTTGTCATAAACTGCACAGCATCTCTCTGTCCAAATCGCCCAGCAAGAAAATAACACAGTACCAATCTGAACTGCTCCTAACTGAGATCGCACAGAGGCTCCATCTAACCAAATCTGAAAAAGATGATTTATAGAAGAATATCGATCAATCTTGTTAAAAGGAAAAGCTAACCGGCTCCACAGATCATGAGCAAACTCTGAATCCAGAAAAAGATGATTAAGCGATTCCCTCTCATGATTTATCTTGCAGCAAACACAACGAGAAACGATCGGCACACAACGAGAATGAAGACGGAGGTCGACCGGAATTGCCCCAAACATAAGCTTCCATCCGAACCTACCCACTAATCTTAGTGGGAATCCAGTCCTTCCAAATCTTCTTGGCCCAAAACAGAATGTCACTTTGATATGGTCCCAATAGGTTTTGGCATCAAAATCCCCATTATTTGTTAAACTAAAAACTAACTTATCTGGAGTATCTTCTTGGAGTCGCACTTGTAGAATCTTATCATGAAACTGGGAAGGAACAATCTGTAACATCGAAGGCAGCTGATCAAAGTCCTGCTTAACAGATAAGTTCATATCAATAGGACGCGGGCCTTCAAGCCGAACACCTAGCCAATTGTCGTTCCAAAAAGATACATTCCCCCTGCCCAGCATCCATTGACTGAGGTCCATGATGTCGCTAATATGAGAAAAAACCGATCGCCAAACGTGTGTCGCACCAACTAACACAATAAAGCCATGCACAGTTTGATATTTGGAACCAATGAATCGAGCCCATAAACTCTTACCAACCAGGACACTCCAAGCTAATTTTGCTTGAAGAGCATTCCGAACTTGAACAATACTGCGAATACCCAGGCCTCCTTCACAAGTCGGTCTGCAGATATTACGCCAAGAGACCCAATGAACTCGACTATTACCTGAACTACCCCAATATAATGATGCATGCTACATTACGCTTTCACTGTAACGTACAACGAAACATATCTTGTGTACTTGACCACACATATTTGCCCTTGCGAACACATGCTTTGTGAGTTTATATTGTAAATCATAAATTGCTAGCATGAACGGTCTTAATTATATATAATCTCTCTTGATTTTATTTTAGAGGGAAATATACTTGATTTACAAATGATACACCTAAGGCTTCAGGTATAAAGTACATGTTAACAAAGCTTAGGCTTTCCAAAAAAACCCTCCACCATGCTCGAGCACACTACGAGCCTTCACAAGTAGTAACTACTCAAAGATCAGAACAACAAGAATGATCATATCATATGTCGGCCTCTACCCAAGAGCCAACAGTGCTAACCAACGATACTTCTCGATTTCAAGATGAACCCTTGCATTCGAGAAGTAGGGGGCAACACCAAGGAAGCTAAAGCATGATACACTCCTTCCTGAGAGTCACACATTATACTTTGTGCCCAAGCACATTATTACTGTGCCCGAGCCACACTATTACTGTGCCCAAGCCACACTATCCTTAAATTTTTGCTCTACACATACATCCACTCTCTATTCGCAAACTCACGACCAGTTAATCACGCACCTACATGCACTTATGCTCCTCGCTCCCCACTCGATTTTACTTGCAGCTGAGCTTCATATTGTCCTCCCGCTCGAGTTTACTCATGGTTGAGTTGTACACAGCGCCTACCTACGCTTATGCTCCCCGCTCGAGTCTACTTGCAGCTCAGCTTCATATTATCCTCTCACTCGAGATTACTCGTGGTTGAGTTGTACACAGCACCTACCTCCGTTTATACTCCCTGCTCGAGTTTACTCGCGGCTAAGCTCTACATTGTCCTTTTGCTCGAGTTTACTAACGGTTGAGTTGTACACCGCGCCTACCTGCTCTTCTACTCACCGCACAAGTTTACTCGTGGCTGAGCTTCATATTATCCTCTCACTCGAGTTTTCTCGCGGTTGAGTTGTACACTAGGCCAACATGTGCTCATGCTCCTATCTCAAGTTTACACACTGCTGGGCTCTACATTGTCCTCATGCTCAAGTTTACTTGCGGTTGAGTTGTACACCGTGCCTACCTGCGCTTATACTCCTTGCTTGAGTTTACTCATGGTTGAGTTGTACACTACGCCTACCTGCGCTCATACTCCCTGTTCGAGTACACTCGCGGCTAAGCTCTACATTGTTGTCCCGCTCGAGTTTACTCGCGGCTAACTGTGCTTATTCTTCCCGCTTAAGTTTACCTGTGGTTCCATTGTACACAGCGCCTACCTGCGCTTATGCTACCCGTTCGAGTCTACTCGCGACTGAGCTTCATATTGTCCTCCCACTCGAGTTTATTCGCGGTTGAGTTGTATACAGTGCCTACCTGCGCTTATGCTCCCCGCTCGAGTTCACTCCCGGCTGAGCTCTACATTGTCATGCCGCTCGAGTTTACTCGCGGTTCAGTTGTACACTGCACCTGCCTGCGCTTATGCTCCACGCTCGAGTTTACTCGCGACTTAGCTTCATATTGTCTTCCGACTAGAGATTACTCGCGGTTGAGTTGTACACCGCGGATACCTGCGCTCATGCTCCCCGTTCGAGTTTAGTCGCAGATGAGCTTCATATTTTCGTCCCGCTCGAGTTTACTCGTGGTTGAGTTGTACACCGCGCCTACCTGCGTTAATGCTCTCTGCTTGAGTTTACTCGCGGTTGAGTTGTACACCGCGCCTACCTGTATGTATGCTTCCTGCTCGAGTTTACTCGTGGCTTAGCTTCACATTGTCCTCCTGCTTGAGTTTACTGGCGGTTGAGTTGTACACTGCGCATGTTTGCGCTTATGCTCCCCGCTCGAGTCTACTCACGGTTGAGCTTCATATCGTCCTCCCGCTTGAGTTTACTTATGGTTGAGTTGTACACAGCACCTACCTGCGCTTATGCTCCCTGCTCGAGTCTTCTCGCGGCTGAGTTTCATATTGTCCTCCCACTCGACTTTACTCGCAGCTGAGTTATATACAGTGCCTACCTGCGATAATGTTCCCCGCTCGAGTATACTCGTGACTGAGCTCTATATTGTCCTCCCGCTCGAGTTTACTGATGGTTGAGTTATATACCGCACCTACCTTTGCTTATCCTCGCTAGCTTTTTAAAGGTAGTCCCACTTGCACAGTCAAGTAAAAGGACTTGACCTTGGCCCAAGTGACATGTTTCAGAGCTTAAGGTTCGGCTTGTACCCAAGCCTTGCACGTGTTTGAAAGCTTAAGGTTTGACTTGTAGCCAAACCTTTAGCGTGTTTGAGAGCTTAAGGTTTGACTTGTACCCAAGCCTTGAGCTTGTTTGAGCGCTTAAGATTTGGCTTGTACCCAAGCCTTGAGTGTGTTTGAGAGATTGAGGTTTGTCTTGTACCCAAGCCTTGAGCGTGCTTGAAAGCTTAAGGTTTGGCTTGTACCCAAGTCTTGAGCATGGCTTAGCTTGTACCTAAGCCCTGAGCATTGTTTAGGACTCTGGTCGAGCTACACAAATAAAAATATACGGTAGTCATACTCGGTAAACCGAGGGTTTCCCGTAGAACTTATAATGTTTTGATCCATAAAAGCATTGTGCCCGAGACACACTATCCTCATATTTTGCTCTAAGCATGCATGCACTATCTGCTCGCTATAGAAAGGAACTTATACAATCAAGTTTTAAGGCTTACTGGTTAATCAAAGTGTACGAAAGAGATCAAAAGCAACCAAAGTCATGACTCATCCCAGCAGTTCTGCTATCTTGTCTATCAAGATGAAAGTGATTAAGCCTTGGCGTCCCAAGAAATTAAAGTGAATCACAAGCGAATAGTACTCCTTATCCTCAAGATGAATCTCAAAGAATAATGAGTAGGGGGCTACTGATGTGCATATTTTGGATCCGTCTCAATGGTGTTTTGGGTCTCGTTTAATGGCTCACTGTAATTTACATGTTGTGCGAAGGATTGGGCCGGGCCCATGTGCAACGGGCTGAACTCATTCCGGCCCTTATGTATAAATAACCTCCTCTAGTCCATAGAAAGGGGACTCTCTTTATTTTTCTGACTTAGAATCATACACGCCTTTTTTATATATATATTTGTTGTACTGATAAGCACACCGGAAGGTTTTTTGTGGGGACCCTCCCCGTCGACTCACGGTGATTATTTTACAGATTAATATAGCCAAATATCCACCATCGACGGCAACATGACCGCCATACGGCAACTCCGGTGACCCACATCCACCGTTACTTTCTGCACCCTCGGTATGATGCTTTTTTGGATACACTAATTATTTTATAAAGAATATTTAAATATGAAATATATTAAATAAATTTAAATAAATTTATTTGTTTGAGAAGTATAAAAATAAGATTGAAGTATAAATTTATCTTGGCATTGCACAAATATTTTGTTTGTTTTAGAGAAAAACGAGTTATGTGACATATAAAATATACATACATATTTATGAAAGAGTTGGGAATATAGTTAGAACTACTATACACATAATTACCATAGTAATGGCCTTGATATTGTTCAATGTGATGGGAAGCTCTAGGCCACCATTCTCCTTAAGCCTCAAGAGAACTCCAACTAGATCTTCCTCAATGATGTCGTCAAGGATCAGATCAAGCTTTTGATGTGTTTTATTCACTTTATACAATGTCCCACTAAGGATATGAAGTCATTTATAGGATGGAAACAAATTTGCAACGTCAAAACCTCCAACATAGGAGACCATCGCCACGATGATTTCGATGAGTGCATCTTGGTCATGAATATTTGAGTGAGTTGCTGGAGGGGGATTTGGTGTTTGAGAAGTTGAAGATTGAGAGGTACCTGTCTCATCATTAACAAATTCATCAACAACATTTAGAACCACGTGTGGCTCTAATAAATCAAATTCATCAAATTAAACATGTATAAAGATCTTTTATTGAAAACCCTATAAGCTTTGGAGTGTAAAGCATAGCCTAGAAAAACACCTTCGTCAGCCTTATTATCAAATTTGCTTCTGTAGTCATTACCATAATAAACTACGAAGCATTTGCAGCCAAAGATTTTGAAAAATCCAATATTTGGGGCATTACCTCTCAAAAGTTCATATGGTGTTTTACCGTGAAATTTGTTGATCAGGGATCTGTTCTAAGTGAAGCAGGCTGTATTGACGGCTTCTGCCCAAAAGTGCTTGGGCAACTTTGCTTCAGCAAGCATGGTATTAGGAGCTTCGATAAGTGTTCTATTTCTCCTTTCTGCAACACCATTTTGCTATGGAGTTCTAACAACAGAGAAGTTATGACCGATGCCATGATCGTCACAATATTTTGCTATTCCATTATTGGTAAATTTACCTACATTATCTGATCGAACATCACTAATTTCATCAAGTAATTGTGTTTGTAGTCTTCTGAATAAGGCTGTGAGAATGTCATGCGTGTGATCTTTAGAAGGCACCATCTCTGCCCAAATATATCTTGTATAATCGTCTACTACGACTAGAATGTATCTGTGCCCACCATAGCTAATAGTATTCACAGGCTCAAAGAGAACCATGTGAAGTAGTTGTAAAGGTCTTGTAGTCGTGAGTCCTGGTTTGCTCTTGAAGGAGGGTTTTGAAAGATTTCCTAGCTGACAAGTTTTCCATACATGATCATGATCGGCAGAAACCTTTGGCATTCCTCTCACCAACCCTTCTTTGGAAAGCTTTGATAAGTATTTGAAGTTCAGATGGCTAAGATGTTTGTGCTACAACCAGTTTTTGTCTTGAGAGGAGTTTGCCACAAGACATAGATTAGCAGCCTTTCCATAGGCATTCGAATCTATTACATAGACATTTCCTTGTCTATGTCCAGTTACCAGAGTTGAGCATGATACTGGATCTTTTAATTCGCATATATTAGAAGAAAATTGGCATACGAGACCTTTGTCGCAGAATTGAGAGATGCTTAAAAGGTTGTTCTTCAAGCCTTCTACTAGAGAAACCTTCCCTATAGAGAGATTTCCATGAATGATGGATCTGTATCCGATGGTTCTTCCTTTAGCATTGTCTCTAAAGACAACTGGAGGACCTTCTGCTTCAGTAATATTTGAAAGAAGACATGAATCTCCGATCATGTGTCTTGAGCAGCCACTATCCAGATACCATACATCTTTCTTTTTTGAGCTTGTAATAGCCATGAAGCATATCTGTTATTAAGAGATGAAAAAAATCATGGTCCTCCTTATTTTTCTTTTGGGTTCAAAGGGTTAGCAATTTTTGGGAACCCATACTTGCCTGACTTTTGGGATAGAGGACCCAGTAGGGTTTATGATGGATTTCAGCAGATATTCATGGGTCAAATGGCCTAAACATTTGCAAAAATTACAACGATGGAAATTACAGATGTCATGCTAAAATATCTGGCTTTTGATAGACGTTAGAGCATGTTTTCTTTTAGCAGCAGCCTTAGAGTCAGCAGGCTTGTTGACATCAGGTCTAAAAGATTTTGTATGAGTTTTCTTAGGTCGGCAAACAATAGTTCTTGCCTTAGCAAATCTGTTGTTATCTAACTTATACACCTCATACATTTTGCTTTTAAGCTTAGTGTCAACAGTCCTGGTAGCAGCAGCACTGTCTGTGGTGCTTTTGATGAATCTAATAGGCTTGGGTAGACTCTTTGTATTCCTAGAAACAACAGTCTTTGCTTTAGACATATTACTGGACCTAGTAGTCTGAGTCTTAGGGTATTTATAATAAATGGCAGCATAACCAATTACTTGTCTACCCTTGTTGTTAAACTGCTGATACTATAAACGATCATCACCAGTTCGTACAGACAGATCTTCTTTTGTTTGTTCAGAGGTTGTGCAAAACGAATTCTCTGAGAAACCTAGCCCAGTTTTGTCTGCAGTGAGCTTCTGGTCTCCAAGGATTTGGTGAAAAACAACCTTTGAGTTATTCCATGAGTCAACGGTTTTTTTGCAACTCATCTTTTTCAACGGATAGCTCTTTAGCATGACCAATGAGGCAAGCAACCTTTTCATTTAGAAACTTGTTCTCTACTTTTAACTTGATACTTTCCTGCTGGACTTCATTAAGAGTTTTTAGCTCGGTTTCTAGCGAGGATTTTTCAGTTCTTAGCCTTTCATGGCTTTTAGCTAACTTTACATAAGCCTTTCTAACTTCAATTAATTCCTCTAGCATATTCTGAGTATCCTTGAGGATTTCTTCCTTAGAGGGCTCATCAGTAAGTTGTTCTATGTTAGCTTGAAAAGGAGAATATTTAACTTCACTTTCTGAGTCATAGGTGGGAGGTGACTCTAGAGAAACAAGGCAAATATGTGCCTGCTCAGGTGAGCCATCACTATCATCCTCATCAGAATCCATTTCAAACCATGTAGACATACACTTGGTTTTCTTCTAAGTCCTCAGCCAGCAGACCCCTATGTTTTGAAAATGATTTGGAGGGTCGCCTTTTATATAAGCTTCATATTTGGGCTTAGGACATTTAGAAGCAAAATGACCAGGCTTCCTGCAATTGAAGTAAACAAGCTCATCATATTGTGAGCTTTCAGTAGTATTTCTGAAAGCCTGTTGGTTTGCATCCTTCTTCCTATTAAACTTTGAGAACTTTTGAAACTTATTAACAAACATAGCAAATTGTTCATCAGAAAGAATTTCATTGTCATTTGAAGAAGAAGTAGATGCTTTATTATCTTGGGCAGGAATTTCTTGAGAAATAGCAGAAAAAGAAGGAAGTTTAAATTATTTGTCCTGTTCTTGAGTTTAAAGAAGTTCTTGCTCAAAGACATTTAAACTCGCATATAAACTTCGGAGGTGCATGGAGTTTAAGTCTTTGGACTCTTTAATAACTGTGGTTTTAACATGCCACAAACTTCCTAAAGAAGCTAAAAATCTCATATTTACTTCTTTAACACTATATTTTTTTCCTAATGAATAACAACTATTTACTACCTCACAGAATCTGTCGTAGGCTTGACGAAGGGTCTCCTTTGGATCTTTTCTGAAAGAGTCAAACTGTTGAATATAGTTGCACTTTATGTTGTCTTTAGTGGGCAGGTCTCCTTCCAGATATTCCACAAGTGCTTCCCACATTGCTTTAGCATTTTTGCACCTGATTATCTGCTCATAAGTGTTTGTGTCAACAGAGCTAGATATTATGTGGATAGCTTTGCTGTCGAGTTCAACAAACTTTCTTTCTTCATCAGTCCATTCATTTATGAACTTTGTAAGGATAAAATAGGTCATGCCTATTTTTACTTGTTTCCCCTTTCATGGTCAAAATTCATTTTTGACAAGTTTTGGTTATTTTAGGACTTCACATCTTTAATTAGATTTTGTTGTGTTATATTTGAAACCAAAATATTTAATTAGATTATGGTGCATCATTTTTGGAAACAAAATCTTTCTATAAATCCTTTGTCAACCGGGCTTCTAATAACCTTCATCTTATGGTAATAGTATCTATGGTCTTGGTATCTAGTATTTAATTCCTTTTTCTCTAATCCTAGTCCTTGTAGAATTCGGGTTATTCTTTGTGTGCAGGTTATCATGCACATTGCTATAAAAAGAGGAGCTGGGACACGGCAAAAGTAGAGAGCTTGAGAGAGAAAAACAAAAGTCATAAGCTGAGAGCAGAAACATAAAAGTTCAGAAGCAATTCATCCTTCCAGTCAAGCAGCAGTTGATTGTAGCTTCTGATGTTATAACATCGACAGCTACATTGATTTCTGGAATTATGTTTTATCTTCTTGTTCAGTTTTAGGAAGTTGTTTTGTTTGTTCCCACATTTGGTATACTTTGTTTTCTGTGGGGTTTTTTCTCTCCAAGACGTGTTGTCTTGTGAGAGTATTTTGGTTAGCGATTTCACAATAGTTTTTGTAAAACGTTTAATCTTTTTAGTGAAATCTTCGTGGCCTTGAGGCTAGGTCTACAAGCATAGTCTTGTAGATTGTTTTGGTAATCTGTTGTATTCGGTCTTTTGTCTGATTATTAGTCTTCCGCAGTTTTGTTTATCTTGGACCATTGTGACTTCCATTGTAGCTACATCAGCAGCTACATTGGAAATAACATTGGTTTCTCTTGAGAATCCTAGCTATTGTTTTCTTTCAAACTTGGGCACCTCAGGTGGTCTGCCTGCTACATCGTCAAGAAGATTTGGCTTCATTGTAATGTGAGGACCTGTTTAAACACATTGCCATAAACGATTGTCAATAGAATTCATGTATCTCATAACTTTGTCTTTCCATACTTCGAAGTGGCCTTCGTCCAATATTGATACATGGCTTGTTTTCGAGGTAGGCAGCATATAATGAGTCATAGGATCTATTCTCAAGAGGTTAATCTTGGAAAAAACAAGTTTTCAAAGAATCAAGTTCTGATACCAATTGTTGGTCCCAAATAGGCTCGATCTAGGCTAGAAAGGGGGTTGAATAGCCTAGATGTAGTTTTAAAATTTATTTTTGAAAACCTTTTCAAAATGTTTTTCTTTTAAAATAGCTGACTTTCAAAAGAGTTAGGGTAGCAGAAAATCAAGATGGTAAGCCAGAACAAGAACTGTTGTTCTTAAAAAACCCAACAGCACTCTATTAATCCAATAGCAGTAGTAGTTATAGAATAAGCGGCTTGATTCAGACAAGATACGATGATTTGGAAGTGGTTCATACTGTGAATGGTACTACATCCACTACCAAAGTGGTTAGCTTTGAATTTTGAAAGGTGCAGTTATTTATCCACTAGGTGAGAAAGTTAGATCTCTAATGGATCGTGTACAAAATTTGTTTTCAACCAAGTGTTTAATGATGAGAGAAACAATTAATAAATAATTGTTTTCTCAAGTGCTAAATTAAAAGAACAGTTAATGATAAACTAGAAGAAGCTGAAAGCAAATGAGGATTATCAGATCTGCAGCTTCAGGAAGTGTGGTGAAGTGTTGGCTCTTGTTCTTTTGATCTCTTGAATGTTTTTGTTTTGAATATGAAGCTTGAGTATTGAATGTGTGAGAGATATGCATTTTGATATCTTCAAGACTTGAATATATATCAAGGGAGATCTTCAGGACCGTTGGGCTGAGAGTTGATAAATTGAGTCCAACATTAAAATGCATTAAATGCAATTCGGCGCTTTGTGGGCTGTGCACAACAACAGACATCAGAGATCCAATGGTTACAGAGATAGATATTTTTAAACAGAGTAAGTTTGCAGCTTGCAGGTGTTACAGCTCGAAAATCTTCTTAGCTAAAAGAGGTCATTTCTTCAGTTTTCATGATTCACTCGGCAGGCTGGACATTTATTTGTGCCGTTTGTCTGAAGCTAGATAATGACATAGTTGACTTCTTTTGAAAGTGAAAACTGATGAAGATAATTTGAATATTATTTAACTAGATAATTTATATATCTAGTTCAAATAATATGTGACCTAGTTCCACGTGTTTAGCTGAGCTTCGTTTTTTTTTTTTTTTTGCTTGAGCAGACTTCAAAGTCTGTTGGTGAATCGTGCTTTCAAGTCTGCTGTTGAAGCCTGCTAGTTCGCGCCTTTGAGAGACTAGCATTAAACTATTCTATTACACCCTTGATTCTAAGACAGTTGTCATACTAATCGGTACGCAGACCTTTTAGCCATTGTACAATAAAATCAGCAGATCACTCAACCAAATTTATAACATGTGAGGGTCAACAAAAACCCAACATAAGACAACACACCCACATTCGCAAGTCAATTTCTGTCTTCTTTTTCTTTTTTTTTCTTTTTTTTTTTTGACTCTTTTACTCTTTTCTTATATATTTTCCTTTCTTTCCCATTTTCTCTTCAAGAAGCCTCCCCCTTATAACATAAGTTTGAGTTGTTTTTGTGTAACTAATGATCCATTTTAAGTTCATTTTAACTGCGCATCTTTAAGATTTTATATACTTCGCCAATTCCATACAAAGAGCTGACTGTTTTATACTCCCTCCGTCCCTAAATTATCGTCTTTCTTTCCTTTTTCGTCCGTTCCAAAATAATTGTCCACTTTGAAACTTATCATTTTAGAACATCACTTTTACCACTTTACCCTTACTTTTTCACTCTACTTTAATTATGAGCCACATACACATGGACATTAAAGGAAACTACACATTAAACAAATATAAATAATCAAGTCAATTGTTTTTTCTTAAACTGTGTACCGGCTCAACTAGGACGATTATTTAGGGACGGATGAAGTATATTTTAAGAAGTTCCACTTGATGATTCAAATCTTTAAAAGGTATACTACAATCTTCCATAAACCTTCAACTTTACCATCTACATATGTTATTAACATTTTTGGCACTACTTAAATACGTTTCTAATAACAAGTCCATTGATACTAATATATCATTTAATTATCGAATTTACTATTTATGTAAGCATATTGGCATTGTACAAATATTTTGTTAGTTTTAGAGAAAAAAGAGTTAAGTGACATAAAAAATATACATATAAATATATATATATATATATATATATATATATATATATACATAAAAAATATACATATATATATATACATATATATATACATATGTATATACATATATACATATATACGTATGTATGTATGATATGAAAGAGTTGTGAATATAGTTAGAACTACTATACGCATAATTACATTGCTCAAGGATCAGATCTTCCTCAATGATGTCGTCAAGGATCAGATCAAGCTTTTGATGCGTTTTCTTCACTTTAGACAATGTCCCACTAAGGATATGAAGCCATTTATAGGATGGAAACAAATTTACAATGTCAAAACCTCCAACATAGGATACCATCGCCAGGATGATTTCGACGAGTGCATCTTGCATCAAGTAAATCATTCTGCCAAATAAGTGTTATTTTGAAAACAAAATTTATATCTCAAACTAGTTTATCTAAATAACTTACACGTAAATAGATTTTTATGATATTATTTTTAGAGAATTATATTTATTTTAGACTTTTTCTTTAAGTGAAATAATATCAAGAGAGATAGGATAAGAAAATAGAAAAAAATTGTTATAAACTTTTAGATTTTTATCATATTTTCTTACAATAAATTGACAATATATTGTGTACTGCGGAAGACTAGCAAATAAATTAACATAGTATAATAGAATCAATCACAAAAAAGAGAAAGAGATATTGAGGGTCAACGGACCGTCGAAATTTTATTAGAGTCTTCGTTGAAAACGTTCTAGGAATAAAATTATTTATATTGATACAATAGGAATTCTAAAACCCTTAAAAGAACAAAAAATAGACAAACCAACAAATAGCCAAAAGCGGGACCAAGCGGTCGCTTAGTCCAAGGCGCTAGGCGACTACGCAAAATCTAGTAGTGAGCCTCAAATTTTACTTGACCCAGCGGTCGCTCAGTACAAAAGCATTGAGCGATCGCCTAGTCCTAAATTTACGATGCACTTGTCCAAAATTCGAACAGTCCCTCGAAAGGAACTTGTCTGGATAATCGAGTCATCACATTTTTAACACAATAAATATTAAATCTGTTTATTTTTTTATTTAAAATTTGAGAGAATAATTTTTTTTTACAATTTTAAGATTTTTATCATATTTATAAAAATACATGGTTAATTTTATAAATCGTAAAATAAACAACGTTTTTGGTTTTTTTTTTTTTTTTTTTTGAATTATCTCATATTTTTCGGTCTCCTAATATAATCAGGACAAGTTCACCAAGTTCGAGATGGACAATTAATGGGTCAACAAGTTGGAATGGTTGATCTTTCTTTCTTTAATGATTACGCAATTAGGGGGATGCAAAGAAGAAGAGCGATATTGGTATCTTAAATCTTTGATCTTTCTTTCAGAAATGGACAAAATAGATTTGACTTTGTTTTTACCAACAATAATTGAAATAATATTGTTTTCCCCTACAACAATATTATTTTAGATCACAATTCGTCTTTTCAAGTTAACGTGGGAAGACCATTGAGCAATGTGCGGTGAAGTGTACCGCTTAATCGGATTGTCCTCAACCCTTTAAACATCTCTAAATAAACTCAACTTTGATTACAAATTTACTCGTCCTAAAATAATGTTTATTACATTTTATTTTTTACTAAATAGGCAAAGTCTTTTTTGAACTTAATAGAACATATGTTTTTAATGGTTTCATCAGATGTGAAATTGATATATTTCAGACCAATATGCAGCCTAGTAGGGAATACTAAAAGAAAGAAGCATTTCGTGAAAGCAGCCAATTAGGTAATCTAATATCTTCTATTGACATGAGACATAACTATATACTCCCTCAGTTTCGTTTTTGGTAAATAGTTCAGCTTGAAAGTTATATTTGTTTTAAAAAAAAAGATATTTTTAGTACTCTATCTATATATATATATTAAGGCAGGTGTATCTAAAAAACAAAATATCCGGTTAAAACTTTTTTTCTAAAAATAAAATATTCTCTATTTATTAATAGAGGTACAACTTTGCATGCTATTTGAAAAAAAAATTAAATGTATCATTACATTTCACACTAATCTATATAAAATAACTTTTCACATTCTTCGATACTTGTGTCAATCATACTTGTGAGCATCATTCAAATTTCAAAAGTCTTATTGTACATGAGAAATATATATTGTATTCCTTTCTCCAATATATATGGTTTAGTTTTTGCATTTTACTTCAAAAAAAATTCTTCCTTCGACGTTAAAATACATTGACTTGATGTTTACCCGGATTTTTTAAAAAATAAATTAAATCGATCTAGAAAGTTAGGATCTATATTTATAACTTTATTTTCTTAAAAATAAAGTTATGTACTTCTCATAGATTACATTTCTAAAAATTTCGGATCTACATATGTGCTTTAAGTAAGCAAGTCTGAAAAATTAGAGGATGTAAAAATAAATTAACAAAAATCGAAATAATTTTTCAATATATAATTTAGGAAAATTCAAACTCTAAAATTGGCAAGCTCAAATTATCAAGATCAATGAAAAAAATTAAAACGGAACTAATTAAAATGTTAAGTCCTATATTTTTAGATTTATTTTCTTTGAATTCGTATTAACTCCGATGATTGGTATCAATCAACAGGAGGATGGGCATTTTAGGAAGAAAAAAAGACTTATGTGGTTGGATAAAAAATAGTGCACCAGAGAGGTTATAATTTTCAAATAAAGAACCGACCTGCAATTATTTATTTTATTACTAATGGACTACTTAAAGTATCATTTTTTTTTTCAAAAGTATGACTTTCAAACAAGAAATTTTTATCCGGAACGGAGGGAACACGTAATTAACATGGTATTTAATGACTTTTTTTGGGCCAACTGTACATATTATTACCTTTTTCTATTATATGATATTTAATCAGCAAATATATACTTTTTTCGACCCAAAATTATTATTCAGCATTTCCTTTGTGTCCATCCAAAAATTATTGAAATGAAATCTTCATCCATTTTTAAATCATCATCATCCTTTCTTTTGAGACGGATGTAGTAAAGTTAAAGTTTGAATTATTTGATCTATGTCAAAATCATAGTGTGACTAAATAATCATTTTGGTATTTGCTTTTTTTTTTCAATTGAATAATCATATATAAAATTATGTTGTAGAAAATGATTAATTTTCAAATTCTATAATGACTAATCTTATTATTATATATTTTTAGTTAAGCATTGTCCTTTAATTTATTCTTTTAATTTTGCATGTATCATTTAGTTGAAAAACATATATGTCGTGTGTTTTACGCACGGGTAAAAACACTGGTTAATAATAAAATGACATGTTTATTTCTTACTTTTTGAAAGTAGACTTTTTTTAGTGAAACACCTAAAAGTGAAATAGTTGAATACTTTTTATTTAGAACGAAGAGAGTATAATAGTTGAAGTAAACTAACATAATTTTCTAATCGATGTTGAATACAATTTTTAGGTTTGAATTCTTAGTTAAATGCGTTTGAATTTTTAGATTAATTCAATTAGTCCGGGTCGAGAAGATGGTACTCTCCTTTAACTTAAACTAGTTATTTAGACCGTTTTTCGCACATGTACAATGTGAGATATATATAGTTTTTATAATAATAATATAACTTTTGGACATTATAATTAGATTCTTAATCTCTTCCATGGTTATATTTTTTTTCTACTGTTACTAATAACTAAACGATTTTTTTTATCTAAATACTTTTAAAATTTACATAAGTTTCTAACTAATGTAAGGTACATATTTTGTATTAATAATAATAGTAAAAAATCTTTGATTTAAAGATTTTTCAAATTAACATCTAACTTGATAATAATATTAGAAGTCTTTTTGTTAAAAAAATTTAAAATCATTACTCATTTTTAAATAATGTGAGATACTTATTTTCTATTTTTATTGGTAATGAAAGTTTATATCATTTATCTAAAGACTTTTAAAACTAACATCACATTCTAACCATGTGGTATACATATTTTCTATTAGTAATAATAGTACTAGATAAAAGACTTTTTAATCAACATCTATTTTTAAACAATGTGGATACATATTTTCTATTGCTAATGACATAAAAATGCATTTATCTAATGACTTTTATAACCAACATTCATTTCTAAATAATGTGAAATATATTTATTTATAATCAATGTGAGATACATCATCTAAAAACCTTTTAAATCAATATCACTTTTCTAACCAATGTGAAATACTTATCTTCGATTGTTAATAATGATAGACTTTTAAAATCAGCACAACTCTCTAACCAATGTGGAATACATATCTACAAGGAAGGTAACATAATAAAAAAAGAATTCTACAAGGTAATTACCACTAATTACTAATTACAAATAAACAAGAATAATAAAAAGATATTATTCTCTAATAGCTTAATCTAAGGCATTAGGCGACCATGCAAAATCCAGTAGTGAGCCTCAAAGTTTACTTGACCAAACGGTCGCTCAGTCCAAAGCACTGAGCAATCGCCTAGTCCTAAAATTTACGATGCACTTGTCCAAAACCCGAACAGTCCCTCGGATGGAACTGATCTACTGCCTGGGGTAATCGAGTTGTTGAGAATAGGACGACTCGATTACACAGGCATCAGGCCAGTTCCCTCCGATGGATTATTCGTGATTTGGACAAAGGCATAGCAACATTTAGGCATGGGCGATCACATATGGTTTTGGTTGGACGATCGCTCAGTAGACAAACCTTCGAAGCAAGCTATTGTTTTTTGCGCGGTCGCCCATTACTTGGGCTGAGCGACCGCTTAACCCCGTTTTTGTGAATTCGCTGATTTGTCTGTTTCTTAACATTTTAAAGGTTTTAGGGTTTCTATTGTACACATATAAATAGTTGTATACCTAGAACATTTGAAAGTGGAACACTAATAAAATTTCGATAGTCTGTTGGCCTCAATCTCTCTCTTTTCTTTGTGATTGATATTATTATACTCTGTTAATTTATTCGCTAGCTAGTCTTCCGTTGTGTACAACACGAGTCATCTCATTCTTAAAACAATAAATATTAAATCTATCCATTATTTTTTATTTAAAATTCGAGAGAATATTTTACAATTTTAAGATTTTTATCACATTTATAAAAATACGTGGTTAATTTTGTAAAACGTGAAATAATGGAGATTTTTTTAGTTTTTTTTTTTTTTTTTGAATTATCTCATATTTTTCGGTCTCCTAATATAATGGTCTATCCACATGTTTGGTATCTTAAATCTTTGAGCTTTCTTTCAGAAGTGGACAAAATAGATTTGACTTTGTTTTTTCCAACAATAATTGAGATCACTGTCAGTATTTTTGATCCTTACGAAATTTTAGGTGAAGTGGAGTAAAATGGATTGAAATTGCTTTCCCCTACAACAATATTATTTTAGATCACAATTCGTCTTTCCAAGTTAACGTGGGAAGACCATTGAGCAATGTGCGGGGAATTGTACCTGTTATTCAGGTTGAACCAAACCCTACATATCTAATTCTGTAGGATTGTAACCTTAATAGGGTCAGTTTTATCAGTCTTGAATTTTATAGGGTTATATTTTTTTGAGTTTAACTTTTTTTTATTACGGTTTAATAGGATTGGTTATGCGGTTTTTGGCCCTTTAAACATCTTTAAATGGACCCAATTTTAGCTTCATTTGTTTCACAAAAAGTGACTTTCACAAAATGTTTTTTTCATTTTTCGATGTTTGGTAACCTTAGAAAAATATAGTCAACGAAAAATAAAGCTTTTCTTTTTCGGAAAAATTACATATGGATTTATTTTCCGTAAGTTATTTTTCCAGATGTTCGAGCATCCATCTGTGCCCTTCCAAAATTACACATATTTACATGCACACACAATATTTCACTCTATAAATAAATTACTTAGAAATATAAATAGATTTTGTGCTCATTATTTATAAATTATAATTTTAAAAATATTCACCACGCCCTAAAATTAATGTCCACTATACTATATTATTATTTAAGAATGTCTCAAACATTATTTATTTTATTTTTTAGAACAATTTTTCATATCAATTAACAAAAAAAATTATTTGTGAGCTTGGAAAAAGATAGACTTTATTGGTTTGACATCATTAACGATAAATTGAGGGTTGTTAGAAGAAATTACTTAAACTTCAACACTGCTTTATATTCAATATGTGTATTAATATTATAATATACTTTTTGTATTTATTTATATATTGTTTTTCGTAATATTTTCCGTGTATTTGTCAAACATATGAAAATGTTTTCCGACATATTTTCAAATTTTTTACCAAACACTTGAAAATAAAATCTTCTTATTTTTTAGAAATCATTTTCTACAAATTATTTTTCGTGAAACAAATGAAGCCTTTGTTACAAATTTACCCGTCTTAAAATAAGTGTTTATAATTTTTTATTTTTTTCTAAATAGGAAAAGTTGTTTTTGAACTATTTTAATAGAGCATTTGTCTTTAATGGTTACATATTTTTTTTTTTTGAAAAGGTTGGAGGGGACATAGACCGTACCCCAACCCTTAATTTTTATTTTTTATTTTTAATGCCTTGAAAGGCTACAATTATATATATATATATGATGCCTTTGGTGTGACTCGAACAAATGGTGCCTCTGGTGAGGCTTTGAACACCCGACCTCTCGGTTGAGAGTAGTTAAGTCCCAGGGTGCCTCTGGTAGGGCTTGAATACTCAACATCTCCGTTAAGATAAGTGAGTAGCTAAATTGGGCCTTTGGATAAGGCTTTAACAACAACGATGTCTCTTTCTACTGAGAGTTGTAAAGTCTAGGGTGTTTCTAGTGAGATTCGAACATCCAACCTCTCCGTTAAGAGAAGTGAGCAGTACCAGTTGAGTTAGAGCTCGTTGGTTCTTTAATGGTTACATATATCATTAAAAACTCACTAGAAATGATAATTATCAAATGTGAAATTGATATATTTCAGACGAATATGATGCCTAGTAGGGAATACTAAAAGAAAGAAGCATTTCCTGAAAGCAGCCAATTAGGTAATTTAATATCTTATATTGGCAAGATACATAACTATATACTCCTTTTATTTCGTCCCGGTAAATAGGTCCAGTTTGAAAGTCAAATATTAAAAAAAATGATATTTTTAGTACTTCATTAATAATAAAATGACACATTTATATCTTAATTTTTTTAAAAGAAATCTTTAAATAAAACACCTCAAAGTGAAATAATTGAGTACTCTTTACTTGAAACGAAAAGATTATAATAGTTGAAGTAAACTACATAATTTTCTAATAAATGTTGAATACAATTTTTAGGCTTGAATTATATAAGAGTAAAATAGGATCGTTCTATTTTTCCCCATTGATTTTATTGTTTGTGTCCTTTCTTGGTCCAAAAGCAATGATAAGAAGTTACCATATTGAATACATTTCTTGGCCCTAAAGTTTTGGTGAATATTTGGAAACAAAATCTTGGGAATATTTTGGTTTTCTTAGTCCTAACGTTTTGGTATATTTATGGAAACAAAATCTCGGTAATAATCTCTTCCCAAAAGCTCTCAAAAAGAGTCCTTATTTATTTGTAATAAAATCTAGGAAATAAAGGTGGTTTATTTTGTTATTAAAACTAACTCATAATCTTTTAGTATGTTGGAGTTTGTTTCCTAACTAATTTGTAGGACGCCTCCATCATATAAATATGAAGCATGGCGTACAAGAAGAATATACACAGGTGTCTAGAGCAGAGAGAACAGAGCTGTGAAAAGCTTAGAGTATACATAATACAATTAAAGAGAAAATTTAGAAAAGTGCTGCTGCTGGAATTTGGATGAAGCTTGGAATGCAGCTTCATCCCGAACTACATTGAAACTGTTGTGATTGTTTACTTTCCTAGTGTTTCTATGAAGTTGATTTTTTATTCTCACGTTTTCTCTACCTTTGTTTATGTGGGTTTTGCTCTCCAAGACATGTTGTCTTGTGAGAGTTTTTGGTTTGGTGATTTCACATATTGGTTTGTAAAACACTTCAATCTCTTTAGTGAAATCTTTTTGGACATAAGGCTAGATCTACAAACATAAAGCTTGTAGGTTGTTTGGTTAACATATGTGTTTGTTTTTGTTTTAAATTAAAAAGTCTTTCGCTGCTTTTGATTTTTCTGACCAATGCACTTCCCAATGTAGTTATAGTAACAAGTTGCATTGCGAACTGCATTGACATTTTTTGTGAATTCTAGCTACTACTGATCTTTCAACTGATATCAGAACCTCCTCTTGACGTCACTAAGAGAAGATTATGGTTGTAGCCATGATGAATTCCCAATATGAGAATTTTGTTCGTCCTCCTACATTAACGAATACGAATTACTCAAAGTGGAATGTTGAGGAATTTGATTTTGATGAAGAGTCAATGACTCTTTTAACAACCAAGTTTAAAAATATTTTGAAACTCAAAGAATAAAATAGATCTCCATCTTCAAACTCCAAAACTGCTTTCAAACATGAGTATATTAAGTTTGTTCCTAAAGAAGACTCCTTCCAAACCTCTGAAAAATCTTTTACCAACCCTTTTGCTAAAAATTCTGCATCTAGTGGAAAAAATAGTGATTATATTAAATGTAAGGCTTGTCAAGGGTTTGGTCATTGTGCTAATACTCTGCGTAAAAAAGTTGCTTGTTTTTGGTGATCTTGAATCAACTTCAAAAAATTTAGATTCTGCAGCTGATGGACATTCAGACACTGTTCCAGCTCCAGTAAATACAACTTCTACAAGTTATGAAAAATCAGTGGATGCGGTTCAGGATGCAGCACCGGATGCAGCTGCATCACAAGCTGCACCAGAAGATGCATCGGTCAGAAATTTTCCAGATACTGAAACAGAACCTGAACAACCTGAAACCCAATCTAGTCTGGCTGATCCCAGCCAATATATTCCCATCCGTATTTAGAAAGTTGATCCTTCTTCTCAAGTGATAGGTAAGGTACAAGATGGTATGTCTACTAGGAAGAAAGGTAATGTTGACTATAGGAAATTAGCTTGCTTATCCTCTCTTGAATGTGAAGATTTTCATGCATTATGATATGTGCCTACTATTGAACCAAAGAATATGAATAAAGCCTTGAAAGATGAATCTTGGATCAATGTCATGCAAGATGAGCTTGATCAATTTTCTAAAAATGATGTTTGGTTCCTTGTACCTAGACCCACCTCTGTTAACGCTATTGGAACTAAGTGGATTTTCAAAAACAAATCAAATGAGGTGGGAGAGATAATAAGAAATAAAGCAAGACTTGTGGCTCAAGGGTACACACAGGTTGAGGGGGTGGATTTTGATGAAACCTTTGCACCTATTGCCCGCATTGAGTCCATATGTCTTCTTTTTGCTATTGCATGTTTTCTTGGCATTACTCTTCAGTAAATGGATGTGAAGAGTACTTTTTTAAATGGTATTTTAGAAGAAGAAGTTTTTTGTAGAACAACCAAAAGGTTTTGAGGATCCCCATTAACCAAACCATGTTTTTAAATAGAAAAAGGCATTGTATGGTCTCAAGTAAGCTCCTATAGCTTGGTATGAGAGACTTTTAGACCATCTTTTGAAAAGTGGTTTTAAAAGAGGAGAAGTGGACAAAACACTTTTTATTCAAAGAAAAGACAAACACATTTTGATTGCACAAATCAATGTTGATGATATTGTGTTTGGGTCCACTTCTAAGTCCTTAGAAAAGGAATTTGTGTATTGCGTGACATCTTCATTTGAGATGAGTATGGTAGGAGAATTAACTTTTTTCCTTGGGATTCAAATAAAACAATTACATGAAGGAATGTTCATCTCTCAAGCCAAGTATGCACTTAACTTGGTGAAGAAATTTAGTCTTGAGAATGGTAAGAAAAAGAAAACCCCTATGGATACATCCAACAAACTGTGCAAAGATGAGAGTTCTGAAAGTGTTGAACATACTCTTTATAGAAGCATGATAAAAAGTCTGTTGTATTTGACTGCCACACGACCGAACATTATGTATAGTGTGTTTGTGTGCTATATACCAAGCAAACCCTAAAGTCTCTCATTTAAAAGTTGTCAAACATATAATTACGTATGTTGGTGACACTTCTATGAGTTTGTGGTACACAAAACATACTAATACCAACCTTGTTGGTTTTAGTGATGTTGATTGGGCATGTAGTGTTGATGACATGAGGAGTACTTCTAGTGGCTGTTTTCATTTGAGTAATAACTTAATTTCTTGGTTGAGTAAAAAACAAAACTTTGATGCCCTCTTTACAGCTGAATCTGAATACATTGTAGCTGGTAGTTGGTGCACACAATTTTTATGGATGAATTAAATGATCAAGGATTATGGGCTATACAGTAATGTATTAACCATGTATTGTGACAATATCAATGCAATAAGTATAGCAAAAAATCATGTTCAACACTCTAGAACAAAACACATTGATATAAGACATCATTTTATTAGAAACTTGGTTGAACAAGGTGTTATTTGCATAGAATATGTTGGGACTGAAAATCAACTGGTTGATATTTTTATTAAGAGTCTAGATTTTGAAACATTTATTAAGCTTAAGAAATCTCTTGGTATGTGTGCCATGTGACCCTACACTTGCTATATATATATATATATATATATATATATATATATATATATATATATATATATATATATATATATATATACATATATACATATATGTATATATATATATAGCCATCCTTGCGTTGTGTATTTAGAGGGAACACTAGATCATGCTCACATGTTTGTGCCTTTTTGTTGCCTAGGATTTGCATTCAAAATCAATTGTGGTTTCTTTGTTTGGATTCTCTACTCTCTCCATATTGCTTGCTTTGAAAGTTTGAAGACCACAAAGGAAAGAACTACCTTTAAAAACAAGGGTTGTAGCATTTTATCTTGGTACTATGGAACTTAGGTTCTCATAGGTTGATCTTGAGAAAAATGGATACCTTTGAAAAAAGTGTGAAAGCTACATAACAGAAAAGAGCTACATATGAACAAGGTTTGTGGTAATTTTCTTTTGGAACTATGAATCTTTGGATTTCATGGGTGGATCAAAAGCAAAATGACTTCCATTGGTAAATAGTGTGAAAGGTTCCTAGTAGCATGTTTTGTATAGCTTGAAATAAAGTAGAGCTATACTCCTAAGGAAATAAAATACCTATGGATTTTTATTATGAAAAATGTATTATATTGGGAGAGAAATCTGGTTGAGAAAACAAAAAATACAAAATTGAACATAAAATCACAATTTTGGTGAATGCATCTTCCAATGCAACTACATTAGGAACTACATATGGGGAGATAGAGATGAGGGAGAGTTACCTGTAGTTTTGTTGGAGGAAAAGAGTCTCTGTCTTCATATGGGGAAGTTTCCCCATATTTATACTAATGGGCTGTCGTCACATAATTGGGCTTGGGCTCTCCTTCCGTGTATGTGCTTGGGCCAATCTTCTGAGTATGTTTTCGAAATACTCTCTTTGGCTACCTGTTCGGGCTTAATATTTTGGTGCACTTCAGTAGCCCCTACTCCTTATCCGTCATGACTGACATCGAGGGTAAGGAGTATAATCTGCTAGTACTTTTTTCTTTTGATGCTGAGGGTTTTGAGATTTTGTTTTGAATTCCACAAAAGTTTATGTAGCTGACTTTTGAACCTTGGTGGGTAAACTTTGTGCATAATTGATCCTTGATTGGAAAATTAGACCTTGGTTGGCAAGAATAGGTATGAAAATAAGATATGTAGTCCTCGGCATAAGGTCATAATAAGATTTATCCTTGGCGTGGTGAGGACCTTTAAGAAAACGAGTCATAAGGCCATAATAAGATTTCTCCTCGGCGTGACGAGGCTCTTCAAGAAGACGAGCCATGAGGCCATAATAAGATTTATCCTCAGCGTGACAAGGCTCTTCAAGAAAAAGAGTCGTAAGGCCATAATAAGATTTATCTTTGGCGCGGCGAGGACCTTTAAGAAAACGAGCCATAAGGCCATAATAAGATCTCTCCTCAGCGTGACGGGCTCTTCAAGAACACGAGTTATAAGGCCATAATAAGATTTATCCTCGGTGTGGCGAGGACCTTCAAGAAAACCAAGCCATAAGGCCATAAACCGCAAAGTACTACAAGAAAGTGACCTTGAACCGCAAGGTACTAAGAGAGGTACTAGGAGCATGTTTTTATGTTCATGCAATGATGAATGGAGGATGCATGTATTTAGTAACTTGTATATGTGTATGAAATGCTCATGTGCATGCAGTAGGTATTTAGAGGCATTAGAGCCTGGCCTCTCCTCGCTTAGCGAGGAGGTAAATAGATATGAGGCGCTAGGAGCCCGGTCTCTCCTCGGCATCCCAAGGAGGCAAATAGGTATGAGGCATTAGAGCATGGCCTCTCCTCGGCTTGGCAAGGAGGAAAATAGTATGAGGCGCTAGGAGCCTGGTCTCTCCTTGGCAAGCGAGGAGGATAATAGGTCTTACTTCAGTAAGCAAGGAGGTAAATAGGTATGGGGCACTAGGAGCCTGGTCTCTTCTTGGCAAGTGAAGAGGCCAATAGGTCTCACCTCAACAAGCAATGAGGCAAATAGGCATGAGGCGCTAGGAGTCTAGTCTCTCCTTGGCAAGCGAGAAGGGCAATATGTATGTGTAGACACCCCAATTTTGTACCCCTAGTATGTAACATGACATGAAATATCAAGACATGTTAAAAAGCTAACGAATGTCAAGTTACAAGGTTGAAAATACAAAATGCAAAAGCATGTTGCATGAACAGTGAAATGCAGGGGGCCAAAGTACCAAAAAGAGAAGAAAAAAGGAGCTCTGGCGCCGCCCATAGGCACTCCAAGCGCCGCTTCCACTTCCACTATGGGTGGCGCCCAATAGTAACCAAGTCCCTGTAGCACTTTGCCTAAAGTGCAATTCTCCCAGCGCACGGTACAAGCCGATGAAGCACAGAAAGAGAAAACTTAACAGTGAAGGAAGGTTTCTCCCAGCCTATAAATAAGAGGCCCCGATTTGTTGAAATTCATAGATAGTGAACACTCTTCACGTAGTGAGAATACGCAGCTAAGAAACAGCGCAGTGAGTTCTCTCGAGAGCGATTGAAGGAATTTCTTCCTATAGCCCCAAAGCTCCGCTAAATCTCCCCCAAACACTAAAACCAACCGGCCAAAGTGAAACCTAGTTGCCCTGCTAGGATTCCGCCCTTTTCTACCGGTCCAAAAATCCCAAAAAGAGCAGGTGCTCTGCCCGAATCCAGACGTCAAATCAGCAAAAAACAAGCAGTTGCTCTGCCTGATTTCCGCCGTCAGCAAGCAAGCAAACAACAAAAAGCAAGCAGTTGCTCCGCCCCGATCACGAGGCCAAAAAGTAACTTCTGGAAGCAGTCACTCTGCCCGAATCCCCGCAACAACAAAATAACAGCAAAAAGACTCTCTCTCCTTGAAGGACAGAGCGAGTGCCCCTAGAATCTACTAGAAGCTAGTTGGTACGGGATAGAACCCTCACGCTTCAAGAGATAGGCTATTTAAAAGTTTTATTTATTACAAGTACTATTTAGATCGGCCCAATGTAATAAAAATAAGCAGTTATGCTGCCCTAAATTCTATAGAAAATAGCACTAAAAAGAGTCATTATTATGGCCAAATTTCTATAAATTTATTTGTAACTCCAGGAAGGAGGATGTTGCAAGTTTTTTGTAATAATTTCCTTATATAGATACAGATATATGTACATTTAATGCTTTATTTCAATTGTTAAATAAATATAAACAAAAAGCATATTTTAGTCAAAAATCTATTTTCAGACCGAAAGGACGAGTTGGGTGCCTAACCCTTCCTACCTCGTTACATAGCCTCCGAACCCTTTCCAAATCTGGTTACATTTAGTTTTTCTTTGTTTTTCCTTAAAATAAAGATGACAACTCTGTTCATCACATTTTGAGTCCACAGTTGAGGCCAACCGTATTCCACATGCTTTAAGAGGTTTTTTGAAACCATGTAAAACTGGGGCACTCAAAGTGGCGACTCTGCTGGGGACGTTGTTTTTATTTTAAAATAAAAATAAAAACAGAGGGCTAGACTCATTTTTCTAAAAAGAAAAATAAAGGTTTTTCTTTTATTTTTGGCTAAATATGCTTATTATATTTATTTAACAGTTTAAATATTGCATTTTTATGTGTCTGTATATATATATCTGTGCAAATAATCGTGAAACTTACAGCAACTTCGTTTCGGGCATCGTCGCGAATATAAAAAAAAGAATAAAAATAGAATTTCGGGCAGGATAACAAAAAAAAAGTAGGGGTTGATTATTGCGTTATTTTATTTTATTCTGCTTTATTTATTTATTCCGAATAAAATATGTAAAGATTCTTTTATTCTATCATTTTATTTTGGGTATTAGGACCAATTTGTAATTAATAGGAACAGATAGATTCCCCATTTCTCTTTCTATTTATTGATCTGAATGGCCATCACGCTCGCTCGCACCGTCCTTTCAAGGATTCAAACTAATTAGCCGAGAAAATCCACAAAGAGCATAAAGACATGCCATTTACTGTTTTTATTTACTGCTTTATATCTGGAAAAAAAAACATTTTACTGCTTTTTAGATACCTCACACACGTACACGCACGTAGAAGTATTCCGAACAGTTACCCTACACCATGGTCAGCCTACCCCCTGCATCAGCCAACGTTAAATGCATATAGATTCTCAGGGCTGACCAATAATTTTTATGATGTTCGACATAGACCATTCGATTGGTGGATCCCGGAAAGAGTATAGGCCCCTCGTCTGAGATCAACCTGATCTTGGGGAGTCGAAAGACAAGTAGAATACGAAAGTCCTATACTCTGGAGAAAGAACCCACTTTTTCAAGAATAGTCCCGAAACTGTCAAAACAAAGTGGGTGTTTGCCCGATCAATTTTAGGGAAATTAATTAATAATAATAAAATAATAAAGACACACTGTACTTGGAACCCAAAAGCCTCGAACCTTTCATTCTGATACCTTCAACCACTTTTCCTCAGAAATATGGCCCAAGTTTGGAAAGGAAGAGATAGCACCAGTCGGTTGATATGAGATATAGACACATGTGTCAGATCAGAAAGTGTCAGAATCAGATCAGAAAGTATCAAAATCAGTGCAGAAAATACAAATTTGGGCAGAATGGCTACCAAAAACAAACAGACTGTGGCAGAGACCATCAATGGATAGAGTGCTCTGAGACCAGAAATAAAAGCTCCTGGGTACCCCAAACCCTGAATTCCAGAACTGGCTAAAAAAGGAATTGGAGGCCCATGTAGAAAGAGCAACAAACCACATAGTTGGCAAGCTGTTGGAAAAATTTGCAGAAACTTTCGCTACCATGTCTCATGAAATCAAAAGCCTAATGCCTCCTCCTAATAATTCTCTCCCTCCAGAAATAAACTTTTCCGACCCAACAGAAAATATCCTCCTCCAAGCTCCCAAAACCCAACCAAACACCAGCCTTTAGCCGAATGCCAAGCCTATTTTCCAAAGCAGTATCATTCCAAACTGTAATCCACCAGCTACCCCAGACACCAATTCTGAACTCATTCACCTAAATGTCTGTTACCGTAACCAAAAAAAATACCTCCCTCTGGACCCTTCAAATACCTATACCCAGCAAATGGCCCATGGAACCCTGACCGAAATGATTTGTGCGCATGAAAAATAACAACCTCTCTCAAATAGAAGCGCATACAATCAGCTCCTGACACGATATTTCCCAAACTAGAAAGAAGTTCAACCTAGCTACTCAACCAAATCCCAGCCAAGCACTTCACCCAAACCAAAGGGGAGGAAAGAGAGACATTATGATGATTTACCTTCTTCAAGGTCCATGATCTTTCAAACACTAACCAATCATGAATTATATATACACCACCAAGCCCATTACCTAGCTCATGGAACCATGCCCAGTTTTGTGAGTATCATCGCTGCAGTGGTCTACTGACAAGTGCTACTCGCTCAAAAATACTATCCAGGACCTCATCGACAATGAAACCATTACGGTAGCAGATACAAGGGAACAAACCTTGGTGTCCAACCAAGCAAAAAAACTTTGAACATGATCAAAAGATGTATATACATCTAGACTAAAAATGTTGTATCTTTTCCCTTTTGAAATAAGCCTGGCTGCAACATGCTCTCTTGGGACACTATCCTGGGCAGCCAAAATATCAGTAGTACTAAAAAAGCCACTTGGGTCGGTGGGGATGTTAGTCACCTTATCAGATCTGGTAGAGCACATCCACCAAACCAAGAAAGTGGTGATCACTCTGGCAAAGATAAAGAAACAAATACTGGGGTTAAAAGTATGGAAGATACCCTGCTAGCTCAAATGAAGAAAACTCAATCAAATATATCCATCTGAGGCTTGCTATGTGCTTCCAAAACTCATCGAGACACACTGGCCAAATCCCTAAGTCAGACAGTCATCCCTATTGAAACCTCTCTAGATGAACTGACCCAAATGATTGGAAACATACACTTTGCAAAGGTGATTATGTTTACTGATCTAAATCTGCCAAGAGAAGGAACCAGCTACATCGATTCTCTCCACATCACTGTAGGAATCATGGAAACAAGGAGTCATTTAGACTTCGCTTGGGAATGTGTAATTGTAGTAACTTGTACTTGTTGTAGACTAAGACTTATAGTACTACTTATGCTTCTAGTTGTTTGCTGGCACTTGTAGGCCGAGCCTTGCTTTCATGTATTGGTTCACTTGTTAAGACTTCCACTGAGCATTCCATTAGCTCTTATTTACTTTTGTTGTTTCTCAGACGTGTTTAGCCGTCGAGGTGTACATATATATATATTACATGAATTCTTTAGTTGTTGGGTTCCGGTCGTAAAGTCGCCGAAGAATTGTTTACTTTCTTTTTAACCTTTAAAGAGGGGTTAGTTTGTTTGTTGGTGACATATTCTTCTTCTAATATTGGATTGCAATTGTTTGCAATTTTCATATGACCCCCTGGTTTCTATGATGTTATAAACAACCCATATTTTTCTGACTTTATGGCACTTCAACTAACAGATTTAGGGTTAGGGACTATCGGTGTCCAAAATTTACATTCTTTGGTGTGTGGCGTGCATTTGCGTTGTACAATCCCTAATGGAATTTCTTAAAGTTTAGGGACTAATGGTCTAATTTTCCCTTAAATAAAATTTAATTTTTATTTTTGGGATATTTTCTTAACTTTAAAGTTAATTATGAGAATTTTTTAATTGTTTTTCTGATTATTGAAACAATTATTCATTAATTTTTATTACAAACATATCTTAAATATCAAATGGTTAACTAAATGATAGAATTATAACTAAATCCAACTTTGCACCCAAGGAAAAGGATCAAAATAATCCTCATGTCATATATAATGTGTCATTTTCCATTAATATTATTAACTCTCATGGACGAGAGGGTGTAAAGTGGGATGAATAGCAAAATTGTGTATGCAAGTGAGATACGTAATTTACAGGTTAGGGTGTAACATGAGATTTAAGAAAATACTTTCGGGAGCGAATCATATTTTGGCCCCGTAAAAATTAGGCCAAAAAAACAAATATCTCATCAAAGCTTCTATCAAGTCTCACTTTTGTTTTTTTATGATTAATTTAATTCATATAAGAAATATTCACACACATTTATGTATGTATTTACATAGATATAAATATATAAATATTTATTATTTCTGGTGAAAAATATACATTAAAATTTTATAAAGGACAATTTTCATAAAATTATATAGTTTTTTCATATACAAAAATAATAATTAAAATTAAACAAAAAAAATTAAGATAAAATATTCCGCAAAAACATTAAGAACAAGTGAAAGACACGTGTTCCAAACTAGTTACTTATAAAATGTCAGGCTGTACTGCAAATTTTCGGTGAGCTATTTCATTTGTGTGTTTGCCAAGTCAATGACTATTTCGATAAACTAAATTAGAGACCGATAACATAAAAGGTTATTTCAAATGAATAATCTTGCATATAAACAGAACTATAGAAAAAGATTATTCCAAAATTATGACTATATATTTCAATAAATTAAATTACAGAAAAAGATTATTTCAAATGCATAGTCGAATATAAAAAGTTTTTTACTTTCACAATAAAGATACCAAATGCTTCATTATTCATCATCATATTACAACACTTTCGCCAACCGGAAAGCATTAAGGTTTAAGGGAAAGGATAAAGACTGAATATTAGAGAAGATCGAGGAACCTAAAGTTTTTTAAAAAAATTTGAGGAGAGGGGGGGAGACAACAGTCACAACACTAACACACGGGATGAAAGAGAACTTTAGTAATATGGACGTCAATTATTTTAGGAGCACAGTAGGCAGTATAATAGAAACTCTTTGCAACTGCAAGAAACGTTTGCTTGATTAGAGGATCGATGCCATCTGATGAGTTCCGAAGCACTAGTTGGACAAGCTCTTTCATGTTCGATTCGATTTCGATTGTTGTGATGTTGTCGGTATCTGCATTTTCCTCGTCGTCGTTCCATACCTAATCAAAATAGACCATATGAAAGCATTCATTTCATAAGCAAAACATTGTAACATGAAGATATGACTATTTCAATGAAAAAAATAATGAATTTGATTTATGAAAGGAATTTAGTATTTTTCTTCTTTTAAAAACACCCCTACATTTCTCCCTTGTTTTTGTTGGTGGTTTCTAATAAAGAGAGCAAACCTTATGCTGGTGATATTGGCGAAGTTGGAGACAGATTAAGTTAAGGAGTTCAATAAGACGCTGGTACTGTGGATTGGACAAAGTGTTGGTTGACACATTTCGACCGGAACAGATAGTTATTGTTAGCACTAGAAGCTCGGCTTCGGATTGGCTGTTAACTCCTTCGTCCTTTTCCCATGATATTAGCCACCTTTCCCACTGTTATGTCCTCCGATCAAATTCATTTCACATGTCAAGACACAGTCTAAATTAATAGAATGCAAATAGATCGATTTAGAAATGAACTCACGGCATGATGCAAGTGATGCGAGTATTGACGGATGTCTCTGACGGGATGCGCCTGCTGTGCAGCAACTGATAGTTGATTTGAGGTTTCAATTAGTGTGGCCAAGAGCCCTTCGTCTGTCCTGTAACTGTTAATCCTATAGATACACAATGAGAAATTTATTAATTAGATTGGAGTAGTAAATAAAAACAAAACAGACTCACTTAATTTTTTGGTAAAAGATGACGAAGGTGAATAAAATAAACCCATCTAAAATGTATGTGAATGGTATACCCATTTTGGTTGATGCTCCATTTGCTGGTTACGAACTTATCTATGAACGCTTTTCTTTTCTCAAAGGATTTCTCTTTCCCGGTGAAGAATGCCACAACCATTTGAACCAAGATAGCGGACTTTGCCCAAGCAAGCCGCTCAGTTGAGCTTTCCGGCTCATATATGCTGGCAGCGGCTAGGAAATATGAGAACAGAAGCTTTCTTTCGCTAATACCGATCTCCTCGATTTTGCTATTTTTATACCACCTGTGTCAGGTACAAAAAAAAAGTTGCCAAAACAAAATTTTATTATTCAAATGGTAAACAAATTAGTGAAAATGGATAGTTGGGGATCTTCATCAGTGATCGTACTCGAGGATATGCTCCCATTCCATTTGATGCTGGTCTTGACAGTTATTGAAATCTAATTTAGCAAGCTCAAGATATGCATTATTGGTGACTTCTGGCATCCTGATAAACAAAAATTTAACCCACAAAAGCATTATTAATTAAAAATGATCAACAATGGACTTGGCAAATTAAGAAAATTTAATTACTAGTTTAAAAGATTGTCCTCATTTTTTTGTTTGTCCCAAAATGTTTGTCCACTTTCTAAAGGTGGAGCAATTAACTATCCTACTATACACTCAATGATTAATAGGGTTACTATAGAAAAAAATATATACGAATTACTTAGTACACTTTTTTCCAATGCATGTATGGAGTATCTTACATAATAGTAATTGACTTCTACACATCTTTCGGATACAAAAGTAATGCATCTACTTGTTCAACGTTTAGTTTTTATCCCGACCAATCAAAAGCGTGGAAATAGACCAAAATGACTTATTCGTGGCATTAAAATCTTATGTTTTCCTTCAGGACCAAGAGTAACAGAAAGCCGAAAAAGAAAAAAAAAACAACACAAAGTAGTAATAAGTGAAGAAAAGTTGGAAACATACTCGTACAAGCATTTACCGATCCATATATCATCTTGGCCACCATATTGTTCTATGTAAAACCTAGTCTCCACACGAGGTAAGCTCGCATACCATGGAACCTCAAGTGCATACCCAACCTGTTAGTATATGTGGAGGAACATTAATCACTGCGGCAATCATAGGAAGGGTCAAGTGAACAAAAAAAGAAGGAGAATTAATATATACCTCACCGGGGAGACCTTTGGAAATCAACCATTTATCTACAAGTTGTTTATTAGCTTGCCTTTCTCGTAGAAACTTGTATGCAAACTTTTTTCCTTCTTCGAGAACAATCTCCCCAGGAAACATAAGCTGGGAAGCTCTGTATAAATTAAACATTGAAGTAACGGACTCCGATGACTGCCTTGGAAAGCAGCAAAAGGCATCACCATGCTTGAAATTCCATAATGCGTCTGTAACGAATTACTTATTCAAATAGGAAATAAAGTGCCCCCAAAAAGACTAGAGTAGAAGTTCTCTTTTTTCTTCTGTTGTTTTAAAGGATATACATTGATGAAGAGTTGTACCTGGAGAGATCTCATGGCCATGTAATCTTAGGTTCCAGAATCCCACCACAGTGTCATCTATGTCATTAAATGGTGTATTACTTGTGCTGTAAATTCCTTTATCTGTCCAATTCCTGAAAATTAAATGCTATAAGTTTTCGATGCTTTAACACATGAAAATGAGTAATATATTTTGATAATTATGATAAGTATTACTAGAGTTGGACAGTGGGATATGAATGATTATACCTTGAGACGTAATTAAGACATTCTTTAATCTCTGGAAGAAAATAACGCGAAATCCCAAGTCGCTGTAGCCGGTCAACGGAATAGTTCCGAGCAAACATGTCAACGGGGTAAATGTAGGGTACTGATTACAATAAAAACATATATTAGAAATAATTTATATATATATATATATATATATATATATATATATATATATATATATATAATCTGATAAATATATTGGACCACTATTGAGACTAAAACTGAGAGGAACGAGCAACTGTCCTTGTCAACGATTATGAAAGGATGTAAACGCAAATCCCCCCAAAAAATGAGGGTTCTTATTCACTCAATTCTCACTAAACTACGGCTGCGAGGTAGTCTATATTTAATGATGGTTTATTTTCTCGTTAGTAATATTTTTAATTTTTTGATATTGTTATGACCGAATCAAGCAAGGGAGAGACTGAGAGAAAATAATGGAAACAATGACAGATAAAGTAAAAATCACAAAACCAACAAAACATTGCGAAATAATTTTCCTTACCTCCTCCACCGAAAAGTTCCACAAGCTGACTTAGATATCTCATGGGCTTGGCATCTTTTGTATGCATGAGTGTATACGCAGTGGCTGCGGGAGAAAACAACAGTGATCCATCTTCACATAGTAGGTTTAATATCTTTTCCCAATCCAAACCTTCCATTATTCCTTCCAAGCTAAAATGTAATGTCGTATGCTCTTTGTGAAGTACATCCATCGGTATCCTAACATATATTTATATATATGAATTCAATAAATAAAATGATAAATTACTCTTAAAAATGAAGTTTGAGTTAAAAAAGAAAGGAACATACTTTGCCAGCTTTAGATTCTTCTTGGCATTGATATCTTGCATGATCGGATGAGAATCATCTGGAAGTTCGATGTCTAGCTTTCGCCCCATTTCCATAAGGGTTGGAAACAAAATTTCAAATCCGATTGTCATATGGTCTGAATTCTCATTTTGAAGTAAACCAAAATTTTCCTTGATGAATGAAATGCATGTATATTAAAAGTAAACCGCCAAGTTATTTATAAATTTGATGTTATTAGAGCCTTCGCCAAATCTCTAACTATTTATCATGTTATTATCAATCTTTCAACCTTTTTGGATTTTTTGAGGGTGGATATTCCATTTTTTGAGTGCGACAATGCACGCTAAAGTGTTGATGAGGCGATCATAAGCGGAAAACATGTTTGTAACACCCCAGGAACCATCATGTAGCTGGTTATTCACTATCCATTCGAGGCATTCTGGAAACTGAGGATTAGTCTTCGATGATATTTTCCTGCTTTCGCCGTGTGTAATTTCCTCTACTAGAGCAACCCATGCTGTGTCATATGGTGATATACTTATCTGGCCACCCTTGATCGAACTCAGAATCCTTTTTATGTAATTGATTTTCCCTTGAATCTCATTTGACACCTATTAATAAATCAGAATTTTTTTAATAGAAATCATAGGCATGCATGCGCTCAATTTTAATTACTCCATTTATTTCGCTAAAAAATTTCAGGTATGAAAGTCTAAGAACTACGGAAAATATAAGTATTCTATAAGTTGATCATAATTAAAAATATAGTTAAACACGGTAATATAAAGGGTAAACTTAATGTTGGAACAGACTTGTGAATAGTTCTTTATATACAACTTAGTCAACAAAAGGGAGCCTTTGTATATAAACTATCCAAGTCTTTCATATTTTTTCAATGTGAGATAACCCACTTTTAACATTTGCAATGTCCTACTTTAAATCTCTATAATTTATTCATCCGATATTCAAATTGGACAAATAAATATAACATTCTTAAGTATTCATGGAGAAGAACATCATTCTAATTACCCTGATCATTACATAAATAACTCACAAATAAATTAGTGCCTCAAAACCCTAATTTATTTGCTTTACTTAAAAAACACTAGTTTTCCAACATTTCAAACGTTATGAAAGTTGAATGCATAATTATTTACAGTAAATTTATTAAGTGAAACATTACAAAATAATATAGAGATGATAAAAATAAATATTTATCAATCTGAAATGCAGAAGATGGCACAGATAAGTATTTGCTGATAATTTACTTCCATTAAGCAATAGCCTTTAAATAGGCAGTACAAAACTTAACAAATGCAGAAATAATAGCAACTAATTAGAAGTGGTTCCTAAAATCAAGGCACATGAGTTTAGAAAGCAACAACTTCTAAAGACTAGGTACACAAAGACTAGATAAACAATAAACAGACTCCTACATACTAGGACAAATAGAAAAATACTAACTTTATTCAACATTCCCTCCCTTGAACTGATGTGTGGACATTCAGTTCAAAGATTAGATTACCCTCCCTCAAATTTGAGTATCCTTTGAACAAACACCAAGCAGTCTTCTTAGCTTTAAAAACCTTGGAAATTTGAGGGGTTTGGTAAATATGTCTGCAACCTGATCCTCACTTCTGCAGACCTACTTTAGTGATACTTTAGTGAGGGGTTTAGTGATACTTTACGTCGATATGTTTGCTTCTTCCATGTAGAACAGGATTTTTAGAGAGTTTTATTGCAGAAGTATTATCACAATAAATAACAGTGG
Organism: Codonopsis lanceolata; assembly: GCA_013146195.2. Lineage (NCBI taxonomy): Eukaryota > Viridiplantae > Streptophyta > Magnoliopsida > Asterales > Campanulaceae > Codonopsis > Codonopsis lanceolata. Next base: position 5,206,437 of record CM028378.1, read on the forward strand.
TTGAGTCTTGCTTGAAATCTAGTTCTTCAAGAATCTTCTTCAACCAAATTGCTTGACAAGCGCATGAAGTAGCTGCTACAAACTCAGCTTCAGTCGTAGATAAAGTAACAATGGGTTGCTTTGTAGATGACCATGACACTGCTCCTGAACCCAACAAAAAAGCATAACCCGAAGTACTTTTCCTGTCATCCTGATCCCCTGCATAATCACTATCCGTAAAGCCAATCAAATCTGACCTTATGCCCTTCTCGTAGAACAACCCATAATCTTTAGTTCCTTGCAAGTACCGAAAAATTCTCTTCGCAGCCGAAAGATGCATCTCTGTTGGATTCTCCATGTATCTACTAATCAAGCTCACAGAATGCATTATATCTGGCCTCGTTGCAGATAAATACATCAAGCTCCCCACAATTTGTTTGTAAAGAGTGTTGTCCACCTTGTTTCCTTCGTGATCCTTGTTTAGCTTCAGTCCAAAATCAGCTGGAGTACTCACAGAGTTGCAATTATTCATCTTGAACCTGTTCAAAACTTCCTGCACATACTTCCTTTGCGAGATAAATATACCAGCAGCTGATTGTGTTACCTCAATACCAAGAAAATAGTGCATCATCCCAAGATCAGACATGTCGAACTCATCCATCATGGACTTCTTGAAATTTTCAAACATGGCACTATTGTTTCCGGTAAAAATAAGGTCATCGACATATAAACACACAATGAGCATCTTTCCTCCATCACCAGATTTAACATAAAGTGTATGTTCATAAGGACATTTTCGAAATCCCTCCTTAGAAAAATAAGCATCTATGCGACTATACCAAGCTCTCGGAGCTTGTTTTAGTCCATATAATGCCTTTTTTAATTTATACACTTTATGCTCATCTCCAATCTTAATATAACCGAGAGGTTGATCAACAAATACCTCTTCTTCCAAGTCTCCATGTAAGAAGGCAGATTTCACGTCCAACTGGAAAATAGGCCAAGAGTTTTGAGCTGCCACTGCAATCACCATTCTGATTGTATCATGACGAGCAACAGGGGCAAAGACTTCTTTATAATCCACACCAAATTCTTGCTTATAACCTTTAGCTACCAAGCGCGCCTTGTACTTATCAACTTCGCCATTTTCTTTCAGCTTTGTCTTGTAAATCCACTTGACACCAATCGTTTTATACCCTTTTGGAAGCTCAGTTAACACCCAAGTGTTATTCCTTTCAATTGCATCAATTTCTTCATCCATTGCCTTGCGCCATTTCGGTTCTTTCACATCTTCTTCAAAAACTTTAGGATCACAATCTGAAAACAATGCAAAGTGTGTTTCAGATTCGTTAACTCCGGTGACATCATAATCAGCCATCCATGTTGGCCTCCTTCTATTACGTGCTGATCTTCGTACTTCATCAGCTTCTGAAGCAATTGGGCTTAGAACAGGTTGCTGAACTTCTTCTGTAACCTCCTGCCCATTAGTTATAGGCTGCTCCCTTCTCTCATCGTCATCAAAATCTGCTAGAATCTGAGTTGTAGCTTCAGTATCACTCCATGAATATGTTCTTTCTTCATCAAAGACCACATCGCGACTGATGACAATTTTCTTTGTGATAGGATTATAAAGCTTATAAGCTTTTGAGTGATCACTAACACCAAGAAAAATGCACTTTTCTCCCTTGTCATCCAACTTTGTTCTCTTCTGATCTGGAATGTGGGCATAAGCTATGCAACCAAAAATTCGGAAATGATCTACATCTGGTCTTCGTCCGCTCCAAGCTTCCTCCGGTGTCATATTTCGAACAGCAAGTGTAGGGCTTCTGTTCAAAATATAGATGCTCCAGTTTACAGCTTCAGGCCAAAAATTCTTTGGAACTCCACTTCTTGAAAGAATGCTTCTCACCATATTAATGATTGTACGATTCTTTCTCTCGCACACACCATTTTGCTGGGGTGTATAGGCTGCTGTGAGTTGTCTTTTGATTCCATGAGCTTCACAAAAATCTGCAAATTCTCGTGAGTTGTACTCTCCTCCACGATCAGTGCGGAGAACCTTTATCAAGCTACCAACTTCTTTTTCAACAAGAGCTTTAAAGCTTTTAAACGCTGCAAAAGAATCAGCTTTCTCCTGCAAGAAATAAACCCATGTTTTTCGACTAAAATCGTCAATGAAGGTGATCAAATATCTTTTACCTCCATTTGAACATGGTTTTATTGGTCCACAAAGATCTGAATGAACCAACTCCAGTGCCTTTGTCGCTCTCCATGAATTGCCTTTCGGAAATGGATTACGGTGTTGTTTGCTAACAACACACTCTTAAACATCGGGGGTGTAATTTGAGGAGTCCTGTGACCATACCTTTATCCGTTAATGTCTTCAATCCTCCAAAACTCAAATGCCCATAGCGAAAGTGCCACAACCATGCTGAATCCTTTAATTTTGCGGAGAAACAAGAATGAGAAAAGCTGTCAATGTGAAGCGGAAACATGCGATTTGCTGTCATTTTGACTTCAGCAATCAATCCAAATTTCTCATCTTGAATTCGACACACCCCATCTTTAATAGAGATTTCATATCCCTTCTCTTGAAGTTGGCCAATGCTTAGCAAGTTGGTTTTCAAATCTGGAACAAACAACACATTAGAGATAATCTCTCTAGCATTCTCTTTAGTTTTGATTGCTACCCTTCCTTTTCCCATTACTGAGACTCTAGAATTATCGCCAAACTTCACATTATCACGATATGACTCATCTAACCAAGAAAATGCAGACTTATCTCCACACATATGATTACTACAACCTGTGTCTAAATACCATAAATCTTTATGAGTTACCTCCTTTGAATCACAAGCCATCAACAGGGACACTTCTTCATCCTCTTCTTTTTCAATAAAATTAGACTTCTCACCTTGTTCTTTCTGCGATAGCGAAGGGCACTCCGATCGGTAATGGCCATACCCGTGACATTTGTAACACTCAATGCTAGACTTGTCTGAAGGTGGTCTATGAGTTGTTGGGTGGTAGCCTCCTCTTGTTCTTCCTCTTCCTCTGCCATTATACTGATTCTCTCGGGGTTGGTGGTGCTGATGTTGATTGCCACGATCACTTCCTCCTCGGCCTCTACCTCGACCTCGTCCTCGGCCGCGTCCTCTATCTCTTTGTGATGAGTAACTTTCTGTAGAGACTTTCAATGCTTGTTCCTCTTTGTCCTGCTGCTCCCCGCTTGTTTATTTTCTTCTCGTGAATCACCAAAGAGCTCTCCAATTCATCAAGTGAAAGAGTATCAATATTATTTGATTCTTCAATTGAGCATACAACAAAATTAAACTTTGCTGTCAATGATCGAAGAATTTTTTCAATAATACTGATGTCTTCCAGATTTTCTCCATGGATCCTCATCTTATTGGCAATCATCAACGTTCTTCCAAAGAAATCTTTAACCGACTCACCTGACTTCATTCGCAGAGTCTCAAAATCAGTCCGCAATCCTTGAAGTTGCACCCGTTTTGCCTTCGCGTTTCCTTGATACTTCTTCTTCATAGAGTCCCAAATCTGCTTGGAGGATTCTTTGCTAAGAATCGTCTCCAGTATTGCTCTATCAATTGCTTGGAAAAAATAGTTCTTGGCTTTGAGATCCTTCACTTCAATGCTTCAATTTCCCTCGCGTGTCCGACACCGTTGCTGGGCTGAACTGCTACTCCATTCAACAACCCGCCAATACTCCTTGGATCTCAAGAAGTTCTCCATGAGCATGCTCCAGTGGTCATAGTGACCATCGAAGCGTGGAATTGCTGGTTGCACAAAGTTATCCGACATTGTGTTTGTTGCTGCTGCAAGAAGAAAAACAACTACTGTGTTTTCCTTTCCACTCAAACACTTCTCTTGGCTAAGAGAAAAATCTCACAACTCACTTTGTGTTTTACAACCAGGCTCTGATACCATATGTTAAAAAAACCAAAAGAAATGCAGAAGATGGCACAGATAAGTATTTGCTGATAATTTACTTCCATTAAGCAATAGCCTTTAAATAGGCAAGACAAAACTTAACAAATGCGAAATAATAGCAACTAATTAGAAGTGGTTCCTAAAATCAAGGCACATGAGTTTAGAAAGCAACAACTTCTAAAGACTAGGTACACAAAGACTAGATAAACAATAAACAGACTCCTACATACTAGGACAAATAGAAAAATACTAACTTTATTCAACAGAGTTAAAAAAGAAAGGAACATACTTTGCCAGCTTTAGATTCTTCTTGGCATTGATATCTTGCATGATCGGATGAGAATCATCTGGAAGTTCGATGTCTAGCTTTCGCCCCATTTCCATAAGGGTTGGAAACAAAATTTCAAATCCGATTGTCATATGGTCTGAATTCTCATTTTGAAGTAAACCAAAATTTTCCTTGATGAATGAAATGCCTGTATATTAAAAGTAAACCGCCAAGTTATTTATAAATTTGATGTTATTAGAGCCTTCGCCAAATCTCTAACTATTTATCATGTTATTATCAATCTTTCAACCTTTTTGGATTTTTTGAGGGTGGATATTCCATTTTTTGAGTGCGACAATGCACGCTAAAGTGTTGATGAGGCGATCATAAGAGGAAAACATGTTTGTAACACCCCAGGAACCATCATGTAGCTGGTTATTCACTATCCATTCGAGGCATTCTGGAAACTGAGGATTAGTCTTCGATGATATTTTCCTGCTTTCGCCGTGTGTAATTTCCTCTACTAGAGCAACCCATGCTGTGTCATATGGTGATATACTTATCTGGCCACCCTTGATCGAACTCAGAATCCTTTTTATGTAATTGATTTTCCCTTGAATCTCATTTGACACCTATTAATAAATCAGAAATTTTTTTTAATAGAAATCATAGGCATGCATGCGCTCAATTTTAATTACTCCATTTATTTCGCTAAAAAATTTCAGGTATGAAAGTCTAAGAACTATGGAAAATATAAGTATTCTATAAGTTGATCATAATTAAAAATATAGTTAAACACGGTAATATAAAGGGTAAACTTAATGTTGGAACAAACTTGTGAATAGTTCTTTATATACAACTTAGTCAACAAAAGGGAGCCTTTGTATATAAACTATCCAAGTCTTTCATATTTTTTCAATGTGAGATAACTCACTTTTAACATTTGCAATGTCCTACTTTAAATCTCTATAATTTATTCATCCGATATTCAAATTGGACAAATAAATATAACATTCTTAAGTATTCATGGAGAAGAACATAATTCTAATTACCCTGATCATTACATAAATAACTCACAAATAAATTAGTGCCTCAAAACCCTAATTTATTTACTTTACTTAAAAAACACTAGTTTTCCAACATTTCAAACGTTATGAAAGTTGAATGCATAATTATTTACAGTAAATTTATTAAGTGAAACATTACAAAATAATATAGAGATGATAAAAATAAATATTTATCAATCTCTTGTTAAAATGTGGGGAGAGGAATTTCACGGACGATTGATATGAAAATTTGTGAAGTAATCTTGAAATCGGATTTTAAAAATAATTTTCATTATCAGTTGATAATGAATTTTGTGAAGTGACCTTGTGAGCTTCCACTATTTCCGAACCAAGATCTTCTTTAATTGCATACGTACATTCTGCAAAATAACAAAATCACTTACCAAGTGCAGTATTTTGATAAATTTGTTAGCGTCAATAAATATTGTTGTGGGTTTATCATTTCTTCATACCTTGCTTAAAGCGTTTAAGAATCGGTCGTTGCCGCACAGGAAAATCAAAATTAATCCTTCTATGTTTAGATCCATACAAGAAATTATCTACAAGAATATTATTATCAAAGTCAGCATTTTCTTTTAGTTTCTAAGATTTAAACCAAAAGTGAATTGAAAAGAAAAAAGCTATGTTTTACTGTTAGAGACATACCCCGGGAAATGAAATTGAGTAGAAGTTTGGAGGTTGATGAAGGCTTGTTGTGATGTAGTTGGGGAGAGAAGCTACAAAAGACTTTTGATTGGGAATACATATTGCGTTGAATTGATGTGATAAGAATGGTTTGATCGAGAGGTTTTACTAACTATAAATAACGCAAACGAGACACATTAATATATACTTATTTTTTTTTTTATAGAAATGCTAGATTTTATAAAAGGGAGAAAAAGGAAAACAAGCTAAAGGGGACAACCAACCTTACCCTTAAGAGGGAGGGCAAAGGAGCCTTACCTTGGAGAAAGAAACAGAAAATATTAAACCTAGATAAAGCAAAGAAAGAAAACTAATAATTACGATAACGACTCTTTGTACGACGCTTCGACCTTCTGAGATTTGGAGGGTTGGGCGTGATCGTTATCAGAATCTTCATCTTCAATAGTTTGCAGAATGACAAATTTATTAGGGGAGACTGTGTTGTTCTGCATAGTGGCTTGGGTATTTGTACAAGGACTGAAAGGGAGGGAGTTGGGGCTCAGGTTGGAAGAAAGATTTTTATGACTATGAGATGGAGAAATAACATATCGGGGCCTGCAGTCGAAGTTCCATCTGTCTGCTGAAAACAATTGCTAGATGGGGCCAGATTAAGAGCCTCAATACTGAAATTGTCCGATAAGTTGCCCTCTTCATCAATAGTTTCCAGAACCGCAAACCCATTAATATATACTTACATCTTAATTATATACATTATATTGGTAATTTATAATGACAAAAGATATTACACCATTCCTTTCAGATAAATGTTTTTTGTGGACAAAAAACAAAGATTAAAAAATATAATTAATTATGGGTTACAAAATATGTTATAACAATAATATTCATTACGCACACACTTTCTCATTAATTATGTATCTATTACACTAACTTTTTTTAAAAATATGTAATAATGATAATATTAAATAAAGGGATATATTCGAAAAAATGATAAAAATATTTGTACACCGAAAATCTATTTAGAAATATTAGTTCAGAGTATTTAGCCCTCGGTACAACCAGTATTTTCAATCTATTTCAGGTTGAATGAAGTCTATTCCTTATCTTGGAGAAAAATCTATGAATGGCTGAGAAGATTCTTATTAATATGCTGAGATGAAAGAGAAATGGCTTCCGAACAAGAGGAGAAAAGTAAGGAGTCTAGCCCGAATAATGTTGTCATGTGTGGTTTCAAATCATTTCTCCTCCCTCCATCACATTTTCTATTACATTAAATCTTAGTTTGATGGTTGATGAAGGCTTGATGTGATGTAGTTGGGGAGAGAAGTTACAAAAGACTTTTGATTGGGAATACATATTTCCTTGAATTATTGTGATGAGAATGGTATGATTGAGATTGAGAGGTTTTACTATCAATAAATAACGCGAAGGAGACACATTAATATATTCTTAATCCTAATTATATACATTATGTTCATAATTTATAAAGACAAATGATATTATGAGTTTTTGATATTTATACGAGTTTTGTTGTCAGGGCTCGTTAGATAGTTAAATTTATATTCATTCGTTTTAGGTAAAAAGTCATCGTTTGAAAATCAATTTTTTTTTTAAAATGATATTTTTAATAGCGTATTAATAATAAAATAATTTTTTATTTCTTAATTATTGAAAACTTATTTTTTAAGTAAAATATTTAAAATGAAATAATTGACGAGTTATCCGAAAAGAAGTGAGTAATTTAAATGTCGAGATCCCTAAATAAACGAAATCAATACTCTGTTAAGTTTTCTGTACCAAAATATAAAAAACCCATTGTCTTGGGGTCGGCGGTTCACTGGGTGGCAGTTTCATGATGATAACTTATTATAAATGGGCGATGGCATCAATAAATAGAAAATCCACATCCATTTAATGTATAGCAATACATTAGCTAGGTTTAGCGCATATATATATATATATATATATATATATATATATATATATATATATATATATATATATATTTATTTATTTATATATATTTGTGATATAAAATTTCTGATGCAATTCATAAAGGACAAAAGAGAAATTTGGTTGAGATCAAGACCTTAATAGAAATTTGGTTTTCTCTTTACCTATAAAAGTGATGCAATACCCAACATATCAGTCTATCATCTAAAATCAACTTATTAGGTTTTCAGGCCAAAAGAGATAAACCATATACATATAGCTGATTTCAGATCAAAAGTAAGTTACTAAAAGCAACATGTTTTCATGAGACATTTTAATTAAGAGTATTTTTAATGGTATTGTGATTATCATGCAATTCAAAATCCATGGTTTATGATTAATAATTTAGGGTTGGTATCAGAGCACAGTTATAAACTCGTGATCATCAATTAAAAACACATACAATATTGTTGTTTTGCTAATTAAAAATCTAAAGGCGCATGTTTAATTACTTTTTTAATAGGCTCCGAACAATGTTCATGTCCGCCATCTTTAGTATTACCTTATTGCTTAGAAGTATTACCTTATTGCCTTAATTGATAAGCATTAGCGCAGGTAGGCACTGTGTACAACTCAACTGTGAGTAAACTCAGGCGGGAGGACAATATAAAGCTCAGTCGCGAGTAGATTATTTAATTAGGGATCGATTTTGTGGATTATTTTTTATTTATGCTTGAATCTTTCGATCCTTTCTTGTTATTAGGCAGTTCAATTTGTTGTTTTGAAGATAGTATATGATTGATGAGGTTGAGATTAACAATTAGGGGCATTTGAAATTTGTCTTGTAAACGTGCTTAATGACCTCTATTTGGGTTTGGTTAACAATGTTGTGTACTTCAAATTGGGTCTGATTTCGTGATCTGAATGTTGGGGAGGGGTTTTTGTAATTACAAAGTTTCCGGAAATTTGGTTTGTTTAAATTTTGGGGACATTAGATTATGATAATGCTTAATTGCAGCGGCTATCTTGGCTAGGCTGTTTGGTGGGTTTTGCTATGTGGTAGCATATTTCCAAAGGGTGGGTTGGATTTGCTGAGCATATCATTTTCATGTTGGGCATGGGCAAAAACCTTAAATATGGCTGGAATATAGACAGTTGGAGGATGCTCTACCTTTGATTGAATGATCTTTAGATTTAATTCATCGTATTTAGGAAGTTTTACTCATCTCCAATGAAGAAAGTGTTTGGAATTTTTGTTAGAGGAGATGGTTCCTAAATATTTATGAGTTCCACTCTGTCATATATGCTGGTGTTCCAGATAATCTAGAGGATGAATTCATATACCCAAAATCTAGAGGATGAATTCATATACCCAACATCTAGAGGTTAAACTTATTCCCTTCTTAGTCGCCTTCCTCTTCTGATAGGTTGACTAGCTTCAAACCTACTTTCATGCATCCTCGTGGCCTGGTTAGTAGCTTCTTCAACTTGGATTGTTCGCTGCAACTCGGGAACATGAAGTTGGGATATAATCCTCTTAATTTTTACTGGTTGTCTGGTATTTTTTTTTCCTTTAAAAAAGATTAGCAGTGGTTCTCCACTTACCTCTTTGGTGACATCTTACCACTAAGAGCGCTTCATTGTCGGTTGTCTGGTAAATGACTGCTTTTTATATGCATTTTCTGTTTTCACTAAGTGAGCATCAAGTGGTGATTATTTATATTTTATTATGATGTATGTCTATATAATTTTCAGATAATGATAAATGATGCTTATGGTTTGATACGGGGGATACTACTTCTTTCAGTTCTTTGTGTGCTATTGACTTCCGCTAGCATAGATTGACAAATGTTTGCTCTCACAGTACAGTTACTTAGTATGTCAGTCAAAACATGTTTTGTAATCTTTGATGAATTGTGATTATGTATGTATTACGTTTCCTTTTTCATGTTCTTTCTTTGTCTTTTACGCGTATGAATGTGTATATATATATATATCTTTGTTTCTTCTAATAATTGTGCAGTAAACTTCAAGGAGTGGGAGAGATGGCAAGGCACTCAAGCACAGAACTTGAGGTCATTGGTTCCAATCCTCATACCAACAAGGGGTCACACTTATCTATCAAAATAATGGTAATTGTATAGTAATGTCTTACAATCGAGTTATTTAAGTGTAGTTTTTGGAGATTATATTTCAAGTTACTAGCAAATATACATTGAAATAACAGAACTACAAATACATTCTGTATAAGCATAATGGTTCTCTGGAATAACAATTATTCATGACTATATTCTGCGGATAGTTTTGGCCTCAATTTTTTGTCCATGTGTAGTATTTTGTCTCATAGAACTGACACATGCTTTTCACATTCATTAATTCAAAGTACAACATGGAAAATTATATGTTATCTATTTATTTTGTTGAGGTTGGTTATAAGTTAGCTGTTAATTTTTTATTCGGTCTTTTATGATACCCAAGTAATAATATTTTGGTTTTTCTCTTTCATCCTTGTCACATCATGATCAAATTGTTTCAGAGATAGATTGGAGTACATCAAACAGAATAGTTACTATATCTCATGATCGGAATTCGTGAGTGACTATTTTTTTCCGAATATGTAATGTTTATTGTGTAAAATTTTATAGTTAATGACACATTTATAGAGGTGGGTGTGTGTTTATTTTGTACTGTGAATTTGTGCAATTGTTCAGCATGCAACCCATGCTTGCATGCTGTATTTTGTGTTTGTTTTTGACTTGGAAGTTTCGATTTTATATCATAAATTTGATCACATTTCAGGTATGTATGGAACCAAGAAGCATCAGAGCGGGTAACAACCCTTGTCATCCTCAGGCTAAACCGTGCTACTCTTTGTGTTCAGTGGAGTCCTGGAGGTACTTGAATAAATGCCTGATCATTTATTATCCTTCACCATTGATACTATTCCATCTTTACCTTTTATTTACCTCTCTTTGTTTTATCTGTGTGACTTTCTACTCGAAGTTGAGCCGGCTAGTCAAAAATAAAGTCCCACAAAACCTTTTCAACTGGACAATGCAAGAGGAGATTGACATTTTCTTCGTCCCCCTTGCACATATAACACCGGTTAACATATATTTTCTTTCTGATCCGAAGATTATCTCCTGTTAAAATGGCTTCTACGCAATTTCTTTTACATTGGATTCAGTAGAAACTCTTTCTATCCCAATTCACCTTTCCAACATATTTAATGCTTGACACAAACTATAGACAGTGAGGATATAAACTGATAATTTAAACATATGGTGTTAGGTATGATTAATAAAGACAACGATATGATCCCGAAACTTTTTTCCAATGACCACCCTTGTTATGGCCATTGAACTAAAGACAAGTGAATTGAGATTACAGTGAACATTCTCTTCTCTTTACTAAAATGATGGATCACTTATTGATCTTTCGTTCTGTCATGTACGTCTTGCTGCAGTAATTCCACAATCAACTTCCATAGAAATATCAGGGCATCGTAACATTCAAGCAGATCAATATGCACATAAGGTTTACCATAAAATCTTAAGTCTCAGGATACTTCCATAAACTGCAAGTATAAGAACCACCAATTTCTTGTTCTATTTACTTATCAAGAAAAACAAGAACCAACAATAGACAGGTTGGAAAAAAAATGCTTTGTAGGGGTTCTTGATGTCATGTCAAGTACATCTATCTCGACATGTGCTTGCTCAAATGTCTCCAATATTGAACATAATATTTGAACTTTAGGTCAAGCACTACTCACCCATTTTTGAAACTTTGTTGTGGTATGTGCTTGCTTCATGCGACGTTCAATCTCCATGAAGATGCTAGAGAGGTTCTCAACAATTATTAAACTTAATACTTCCCCTTACATATGACCCTTTGTTAGAGAGGGGGCAAACAATTTATTAATTAAGCTTCATACATCCTGCACCTGTGAGGAGATAAACAAAGGTGCATCAGAAACCATAGGTGCCAACATGTGCGCTCATAATATTACGTGATACAAATACAAACTGGATGACTTGAACCCAAGACCTGGTGTAACTGTGAGCTGTGATACCATGTTTAGTTACCGAGTCATTATTGTTGGGGTCCAACAATGTATTATATTCTTGACAAGGGCTTTATGTGTAGAGCAATACAAGAGTAAGATTGCACAAATGCTTAAAGCTTTTATCAACCATTAGTTAAGTGAGCATGTTTTCATGTATGAAATTAAGGCAACGGACTGTTTAGAAATATGTGCAATTCCTGTTGGAGCTGTATTGTATAAATCAAGGGATTTATCCATCAGCCAAACCATTTTTGGAGTTGTTCTATGTATGAACAGTACTTGTGAATGGTGAGAAGGCTAATATTGTATGGTCTAGGTTAATATATTAGAGGTGGAAACAACATCCTTGAACAGTAAAAAGGGCTTTTCCCTGGCTCTGAATAAGCACTTATGTACCATTAGAACGACTATTGTGTGTATGAACTAGTAAAAATAATTGGTTATGTGTTTCTCAGGTTTCTAAGCTTGCAAATGTAAATGTGCTTAGTTAGGATTTCTATAGTTGAAAGTAGAACATCATGGTTAATGAATACATGAGCACGAGTATAAAAGCAAGGAATGTAAATCAGGAAAAGAAAGTATGTTCATTTAAGATTCCCAAGGTACTGACATGCAAAATGGATCTGTTGTGGTTCCTGAACTCAGGGAAACAATTTGAAAAGCCCCGACCACAGTGAAATTAGAGATTTTACTCTTGGCATTAGCAAGGAAAATCTTCAACAAAAGCCTTTTTAGTCTGTTTATTCTGGTTTAACTGGTTTTGATTTCACCGCCACAATTCCAATATACTTCAGAAACTACAAAATATAAAGTGATCACCTCCCTGAAATGTTACCATAGTTTATGTATTATCATATAAGATAATCATATTCCTACTAGGACTGGATCTTACTTGCTAATTTTTCTACTTTGAAGTATACAAGGAACTACATACTTGTACTTAATAACGGCAAGTATCATGGTACAATCCTGATTTGATTTATCTTATGGAACAACTCATCTTTGTCTTCTCATGACATTGTACCAACCTTACTTTATGGATGTGTGTGCATCTCCTCAGGTGGGTCAGTAAGCTAATCAAGAAAAGACGTGAATCTTCGGTGATAACTGTTGCTTGGCATCCTAATAATGTACGTACACATTTATCACAATTTGGATGTTTCTTTCCGCTTAGAGAAAGCAATGCTAAATAACTAGTTTCTTTATAATTATAAGATCCACAAAGTTTACATACTGCTTTATGTTTATAAATTCTGAACAAGATACCATCAATTTCCACCATGTTCTCTTTCCGTTTGTACTTATTGTTGTATAATATTTAATTGTGGGTAAGGAATCAGTAGGTTAGGCACACCAAAAGATGCTATCTTTAAGGTATTTAATTCGTCCCACTATGGTGTAATGGTCTCAACGAATTTCACCTCCAGGATACAAAACCTACGCACTCTTATTCAAAGTTACACTCCTTTGAATAACTCGGGAACAATAATCAAAGCTTTAATTGTTTGACTCGAAGAATAGATCTGTCAAGAAGAAAGACTCACTATCGGGTTTTTGGAGGAGGCAAATCTATTTATAGAGTCCGTGTTGTGGTCTTGAAAAGTCACAACCCTTCTAAGGTGCCTCGGCCGTATAGGCATATCACCAAAGGTGTGCCCCTCCGAACAGCCATACTCGTTTATAGGTCTATCAACCGAAAAGTCATAACCCTAAATGATATAACCGAACCACTCCCTTGGTCAAAATACCAGTAAAGGTATTAATAATTAATTTATTTATTTCTTTCTTTCTTATATATATATTATATATATATATATATAATAATATAATACTCAAAACTTTTAAGCCATACTTGATATTTTCCCATAATAGAGGGAAGCTCAAGCAAGCTTATAGGAACTCTTCAAACTTAGCTATTATATAACAAGTTTAGCTCCACAAGTTTTCATTAGTAATCCCATGTGGGATAAAGAAGATACAAGAAAACAAGAAAGGAAGAACAAGATTTTATACTATGAATGAATGGTTGCTTTACAAACTCAATATGGGAGATGACCAAGTATTATATGTGAATACTACTACATATAACAATCCCCCACTTATTTACATATAATGACACTAAACAATTTCAGCTTCTTTACATAACAAATACCCATTAAGTGGACGAGCCTTAAACTTTATGGTTGAATGTGAATCCTTTAGGGAGACATATTCTCATCATGTATGATTTCATGTTCCTTTTGATCTTGGCAGCACCTTGTAGTTTGGGCCTTGTGCTTAATCCTGGTTTTCACAAGTACTCTAGAATTTTACCGGAGTAATCCATAAGAAGCGGCCTCTCACTTCTTTACTTGTATAGGTAGATTTATCGAGAATGTCCACAACCCATTCTACGAAAGCTATAAGTCTATTAAGGATTTTGAATCCATCCTAATCTTGTTGTGGTAATGAAAGTGCATAGGTCGGATATGAAACTTTCAAATAGTGACACCCCACTATTTTTAAGTTATGCACTCGAAATGTATCAAAGTTTCCATTTCACCAATGTCTAATATTGAATTTCCTTTTAACTTTAAAACATAAGGTGACAAATCTATGACTTGTACCTTAAGATAAAGTTGGTTTCAATTAAGACATTGTTTAGACCGGTAATAGTCCCATATCTCTCATGACCTTTATAATTTTATCCACGATAAAGATTTTGTTAGTGGATCAGCTAACATTTGATTTGTAGGAAGATACTCAAGTGTTATCTTTCCCTTTTTAACCATATCTCTAATATGATTATATCTCATAGCAATGTGTTTGCTATGATTTGATATTCTCTCATTCTTTGTATTGAATATGGCGAGCTTGATTATCACAATACAAAGTTGTGGCTCCTTTCTTAGAATCAATAAATGGTATGGTTCTTAGAAATCTTCTAAACCATATTAAATCTTTACTAGCCATTGACATGGCTATGTACTCGAATTCCATAGAAGACAAAGCAACACATGTTTGTCTTTTTGAAGACCAAGCAACTATGGCTCCTCAATGGTAAATAACCAACCACTCGTTGATTTGGAGTTGGTTACATCGATGCCCAATTTGCATCACTATAACATTCAAGTATAGGTGAATTACACTTGTAATGTAAACCATAGTTTATTGTGAATTTTAAGTACCTTAGTACTCTTTTTAGTTCCGTCCAATGTTCTTCACATGGATTACTTGTAAATCTACTAAGTATGCCAATTGCACATGCAAGATCAGGTCTTGTATGATTAACCACATACATTATGCTTCCAATTATCTTGGCATATTCTCCTTGATTTACGGCCTCGCCTTTATTTGGAACTAACTTCACATGAGGGTCAATAGGACTTTTACTTATTTTGCAATCAAAGTAATTAAACTTCTTTAATATTTCCTCAATGTAATGTGATTGAGTTAATATGTAAGTTTTGTCCTTTTGATCACTTTAACCCCAAAATGACATCTTGGACCTAAGTCCTTTATGTCAAACACTTGCTTTAAATAGTTCTTTGTTTCATTAATACAATTAATATCAGAACCAAATATTAGCAAGTCATCAACATATAAAGTTATAACAACTTTATAATTAAGAGTAATTTTAGTAAAAACACAACTTTCTACTTTACTACTCTTAAAACCAAACTTTCGAATTTCTTGCTTAAACTTCTTGTACCATTGGATTGGTGCTTGTTTAAGTCCATATAAAGATTTCTTTAATTTACATACTTTATGTTCTTCTCCTTTAGAGATATAACCCTCGGGTTGTTGTATGTAAATTTCTTCATCTAAATCTCCATTTAAGAATGCTGTCTTAACATCCATTTGATGAACCTCTAGTCCATAGACGGATGCTATAGCAAACATAGTTCTAATTGATGTAAACTTAGTGACCGGTGAAAATGTTTCGAAATAGTCAATTTCTTCTTTTTGACTATAACCTTTGGCTACTAATCTTGCCTTGTACTTATCAATAGTACCATCAGTTTTGAGTTTCTTTTTCAAAACCCACTTGCAGCCAATAGGTTTAGTGTTAGGAGGAGGATTGACTAGAGTCCATGTTTCATTGTCAAGTATAGACTTGATTTCATCATCCATGGCTCTTTTCCACAAGTCTGAATCAGACATAGACATAGCTTCTTGAAAAGTTTTAGGATCCTCTTCTAACATATATGTAAACATGTCAGGACCAAGGTTCTTTTCAATTCTTTGTCTTTTGCTTCTCCTTAACTCAACTATTTCATCATTTTTATTGTTGTCTAAATTTTCATCATTAGTAATGGCATCACTATTATCATGTGAACTTGATGCATTTTCTACTTCAAGTTCTTTTGACAATTCATGGTTTATATCTACCTTGTCTACACTTTTTATGTTCAAGTGTTCATAAAAAATAGCATGCGTAGCTTCAAACACACGATTGTCATTAATTCTCATAAATCTATATGCTTTGCTTATTGAAGAATAACCAATAAATATAGATTTCACAGCTTTGCTCCCAAGTTTATTTCTTTTCAAAGTTGCATCTAAAACATATGCAACACAACCCCATACCTTTAAATGTGAAATGTTAGGCTTACGCCCATTAAATAATTCGTATGGAGTTTTCATATGTTTATTCACAATTCTGTTACAAATGTAAACAGAACTTAATAGTGCCTCTCCCCAATAGCTCATTGGTAATTTTGAATTTATAATTATGGCACTAACCATCTCCATTAAGGATCGATTTTTCCTCTCGGCTACTCCATTTTGTGGTGGAGTATTAGGTGCTGAAGATTCCCTAACAATTCCATTTTGTTGACAAAATGAAATCATCTCGTTTGGGAAATATTCACCACCTCTATCCGATCTTAATCGTTTTATCCTTAGATTGGTTTGATTTTCAACTTCGGCTTTGAAAATTTTAAACTTGTCAAAAGCTTCATCTTTTGTTCTAAGTAAATACACATATGCAAACTTAGAAAAATCGTCAATGAGCGTAATAAAATAACGTTTTCCACCTCTCGTCAAAATATCTTTGTTGTCACAAATATCGGTATGAATTAATTCAAGTAACCTAGTTGATCTTACTACACTTTTAAAAGATGCTTTAGTCAACTTAGATTGAGCGCAACATTCACAATTATTCATAGAATAAATAGTCGAAGATTTAGGAATATACTCATATTTAATCATACGACTCATTGCATTCATACCAATATGTCCTAATCTAGAATGCCAAAAATCATGCTTTTCAACATTAAAGTTAGAATCAACAAAGTAAGAAGAACTGGTAATTTTATTATCAATGCTCAATAAATACATTTGGTCTTTAATGTAGCCCTTTCCAACAAACGTCCCATTTTTAGTGATATTCACTTGTTGGGCGCGAAAGGTTACCTTAAAGCCATTTTAGATCAATTTAGGAGCGGATACAAGATTCTTCCTCATAGAGGGAATATGGTACACATTTTTCAAAGTAAGAGTCTTTCCCGAAGTGAGGGGGAGAATAATGGTTCCTATGCCCAAGACCTCGCTTGTAGAAGCATTTCCCATATAAACTGCTTTTGGCTCTTTTGCTTCTTCATATGTTTTGAACAAGCTTCGATTGGGAGTTACATGACATGTAGCCCCTGAATCAATCCACCAATCAGTCGACATTGTTGACTAGGCAGATTCGGAAAGCATGCCAATGAAGTTGCTCTCAACTACATTTGCTTGTTCATCTTTCTGTTGCCCTTTGCGGTAATAGCAGTTCTTAGCCAAGTGGTTTGTTTTTCCACAAACATAACAAGCACTCTTCTTATTTTTCTTGGCTTTACCATTTCCATCATTTTTAGAGTTGTTTTTCCGTTTGAACTTTCCTTGGTTTCCCTTGGAAGTTCCGGCAACATTTTTGTTTTCCACATAGTTTACACCATCAATCTTCTCAGAAATTGAGCCATCACGTTTGAGACTTTCAGTTTCAATTTGGATGCCTTGAAGAAGTTCATCTAAAGAGATGGCCTTCTTCTTATGCTTCAATTTCTTTTGGTAATCTTTCCATGAAGGTGGAAGTTTACCAATGATGGTCGAAACTTGGAATGTCTCGGAAATGGGTTCACCCGCATCGGCACATTCGATGGCTATGTCATTGAGTTCATTTACTTGATCAATGACAGGCCTCGAGTCTACCATCTTGTATTCAACAAATTTATTGACCAAAAAAGATTTATTACCAGCATCTTCATTGACATACCTTCGTTTGATTGCAGACCAAACTTCAGCGGCGGTCTTGTGTATTTGGAACACATTGAACAACGTGTTGTTCAATGCTTGCAGAATAGTGTATCGGCAAATGAAGTCATCCGACTTCCATTTCTTCACCTTTTCAGCTGCCTCGGTTTTCTGGGCCTCGGTTGCTTTTTCATTTTCATCTTCCTTTGGACAAGGATCAAATAGCACGTAAAATACCTTTGCAATGGTGAGAAGGTATTCCATCTTCAAACTCCAACGCTTGTAGTTCAGTCCATTTAGCCTCTCTAACTTATCTGCTTCGGGTAATTGTCCTTTCATCAACACTGACTCCATCTCTACGATATTAAATACCTTAAAACTGTTGTATAATATTTAATTGTGGGTAAGGAATCAGTAGGTTAGGCACACCAAAAGATGCTATCTTTAAGGTATTTAATTCGTCCCACTATGGTGTAATGGTCTCAACGAATTTCACCTCCAGGATACAAAACCTACGCACTCTTATTCAAAGTTACACTCCTTTGAATAACTCGGGAACAATAATCAAAGCTTTAATTGTTTGACTCGAAGAATAGATCTGTCAAGAAGAAAGACTCACTATCGGGTTTTTGGAGGAGGCAAATCTATTTATAGAGTCCGTGTTGTGGTCTTGAAAAGTCACAACCCTTCTAAACTGGTGCCTCAGCCGTATAGGCATATCACCAAAGGTGTGCCCCTCCGAACAGCCATACTCGTTTATAGGTCTATCAACCGAAAAGTCATAACCCTAAACGATATAACCGAACCACTGCCTCGGTCAAAATACCAGTAAAGGTATTAATAATTAATTTATTTATTTCTTTCTTTCTTATATATATATATATATATATATATATATATATATATATATATATAATAATATAATACTCAAAACTTTTAAGCCATACTTGATATTTTCCCATAATAGAGGGAAGCTCAAGCAAGCTTATAGGAACTCTTCAAACTTAGCTATTATATAACAAGTTTAGCTCCACAAGTTTTCATTAGTAATCCCATGTGGGATAAAGAAGATACAAGAAAACAAGAAAGGAAGAACAAGATTTTATACTATGAATGAATGGTTGCTTTACAAACTCAATATGGGAGATGACCAAGTATTATATGTGAATACTACTACATATAACACTTATGCTGTTAGAATGATGCTAACTGATGTTTTATTTATTGAATCTTGTGAAAAATCATATTATGGCTTAATACGAGGAAATGAGGCATACTTCATGTCACATAAGCAAAGGTATGAAAGTTTGTTGGGACTAAATAGAATTGAAACACAGTTCTAAAGAAGTGTCAAGAAAATTGTAGCTGATATAGGAAATTGAAGGCATATGTTTGTTATGTAGTGAGGATGAGTGGATATGGTGACATTATACGAAAGCATACGAAAGCACTTGTAGAATGTCTCGTAGTCAAGCAGCCTCTATGCTCCAGAAAATAAGGAGACCATTCGGCAAATCCAATGAAAGGTTGGTTTGTCTGATCTGTTGCAATTAAACAAAAAGTTAAATTGGTTATAATTCTTTTTAACATAATATGCATGTTTACATTTCATTTTGCTAAGTGGGAAATAGTTGACATTTATTATCTGAACTAGCATCAACAGATGATTGCATTTCTCTTGCAGATTGATCTCAGGAAAGTTAAAGTTCCACTACCTGATCTGATGGTAAGTAAAGCTTCTTTATTTTACTATTACTATTTTCAATTTTGTTATCTCTTTAACTTAAACTTGTATCTGGAAATTGGGTTGGGAATGAATATGTGAGAGGAGTTGTTGGCTATATTGGATGGATTGATTTTGACTCACCAGTTAAATATAAACCAACATTTTGTATGGAATATTTGAACTTTTAGCTCAATAGGAGAGGGCAACGGAGAGTTCAATGATTGCATTAATGAAGATATAATTTTTTTGTTGTACATGAGCTTATAAGAATTTTTCTTATATTTCCTTGGAAAATGAAATTTATGTGATTATTTTTCAATTGATTGTTTTATTTCATTTTTTTTTAGGTTGCTTTTGGGAATATCGCAAGATGTCGTTCGATGCACATTGGTCAAAAGTTATCATCAAGCTAACATTTGCTTTTGTTTTTTATAATCTACTAGTTTGTAGTTTAAACTAGTTGAAACAATATTTTTATATTTCAAGAAGTTGCTTGTAGGTTGGTTAATTAATCTTAGGATCTAGTAGATTGATTCTTTTGGTAAACAATCAACTTTATTAACATATTGATGTAATGATTATCTTTTATTATTAATGATATATTCTTTTACTAAAACTTATGTTTGTTGTATTGATGAAAATGCTAAATTTATAATTCGTTAATAGAATGCATATATCAATATAAGAAATTATTTTTTAGGACGGTGGAAGTCGACCTTCATAAGTTTTCCACCATTTTTTTCAATATTACCCATCACTATTTTTTGTAATTTCTCACCAAAAGTTTTGGTGCCAAAACATTTAGGACGCCAATAATCGGTCCTTTTTGTTTTCCCACCAAAATTTTAGAACCAAAAGTGTTGGCGCCAAAACATTTAAGACGGCAACAATCCGTCCTTTTTGTTTTCCCGCCAATTATTTAGAACGTTTTGAAACGTATTAGGGTCAACAAAAATTCCATCCTTAAAAACCTTTAGGGACGGCTCGTCGTGTCCCTAAAACATTTAGCACCCATATTATTTAAGCCCCCATTTTTCCGTCTCTATGGCCGTCCTAAATACTATTAGGGACGGCAAATGGACTTTTAGGGACGGAAAATGAGCGGCCCAAATACTTTCTTTTCTTGTAGTGCTTGTTTCTTAATACTCATTTGGTGCCTATAACTGGATGGCTAGTAGGTCTTTGAACTAAGCTCCATACTTTATGAGCTGCTCAGCCCAATAGGCCCAAGCGGCGAGTCACGTTTTTAGCAAGTGAGTATCAATTAGTCAATATTCGAGCATATAAAAGTCAAAGCTACGAGGAAGGCATGAAACAGTCCTTGTGTATCCTGAGCATTATCATGATCTTCAATAAGACAGAGATATCAGCGAGCTGGGGGCTTGACCAGCGAGAATGAACATGGAGCGAGCATGATGTGTCATGCTCGCTAGCTGAGCATTGCTGGCAGTTGAGGACGGTTATGTCTGGTTAATTCTCTATTTAGCCGTTGGGATTAATGGGACAGTTAATGAGGCAGTTAATATGCCCGCCATTAATGCCATGAAGGTTAGTGGGCACTAATGAGCAGTTATGAGCAGTTATGCTCTACGGCAACTATAAAATCCCCGAAAAATGAAGGGGAGAGGTACGTGATTCTTATTGCTAAGCATAAACTCTGCTAAAATATATTCACACTTGCTTTCTTGTGCTAATTCCTGAGTTGAGATCACCGAATGTGAAGGTAAACATAGTCTCATTCGAATATTATTTCTCGTACAAACTCCTGAGTTGAGATCACCAATGATTTGAGAGATGGGGTGATCTCTAGTTTCAATAACTGCTTTGGGAAGATCACTTCTAGTGAGTTCTTCCCTTAACGAATCTGGAGAAGGTCGAGAAGGAGATTCACAAAAATCAGGTTCAGAAGAGATAGAGTCTTCAAAATCGTCATTTTCTGGTGAACAAGAAGGGAGAGTGATTTGCAAAGGTGTTTGGGGTAGAACAGAAGAGATGGGTTCAGGGTCAGCAGAAGAGTTGGAAGAGGTACCAGCAGAGTTGAAGTCTGCCGCTACTGGATTTGCAGAACTTGAAGAGTCTACAGTTGGAGGATTTTGAGGTGAAGAAGAAGTAGTATCTTTATTTGTACATGTCTCAACATTATCAGAATCATCAGCAACATTTGGAGCCACTCGTGGCTCTAATAAATCATATTCATCAAAAGTAACACACACATATTCTAGTATTTTAATTTTTTTTTTGTTAAATATGCGAAATGCTTTTGAATGTTTGGAATAGCACAGAAAAATTCCTTCGTCTGATTTTGAATCAAATTTGTCTCTATATTCTCTTCTATTATATATAATAAAACATTTACAGCTGAAGATTTTGAAAAATCCTATATTTGAGGCTCTTCCTCTCCATATTTCATATGGAGTTTTATTATGAAATTTATTTACCAGGGATCGATTTTGGGTAAAACATGCAGAGTTGACAGCTTCTGCCCAAAAGTATTTAGGAAGTCTTGCTTCTGCCAACATAGTTCTTGATGCTTGAATGAGTGTTATGTTCTTCCGTTTAGCTACACCGTTTTGTTGAGGAGTTCCGGCAGCAGAGAAGTTGTGGTCGATCCCGTGATCATCACAGTATTTTTCCACACCGTTGTTCTTGAATTCGGTGTCGTTGTCTGATCTGATGTCACTTATGTCTTCAAGTTTTTGAGTTTGAAGTCTTCTGAAAAGAGCAGTGACCAGATCATATGTCTCATCTTTTGAAGTCATTGTTTCGATCCAGGTGAATCTAGAGTAGTCATCAACTACTACAAGTGTATACTTGTCTCCAGAGATACTGACTGTAGTGATTGGTCCAAAGAGATCCATATGTAGAAGTTGAAGAGGTCTGGAAGTTGACATGACTGACTTGCTCTTGAAGGAAGACTTGGAGAGTTTTCCTAACTGGCAAGACATGCAACTTCTGTTGTGGTCCACAGACACCGTAGGTAGACCTTTGACAAGCTCATCTTTGAAGAGCTTAGAGAGGTACTTGAAGTTGAGGTTACTGAGACGTTTGTACCAAAGCCAACTATTGTCATGGATGTTGTTAGCAACTAGGAAAAGGTTGGAGGATCTCCCTAGAAGGTTTAAGTCCACGACCTAGACGTTTCCTTGTCTATTGCCGGTCAGTAACGTTGAGCAGAATTCACGATCTTTGATGAGACATTGGTTGGAGGAGAATTGGCAGATGAGTCCTTTGTCGCAGAATTGGGATATGCTCAGTAGATTATGCTTTAAGCCGTTCACCAGAGAAACTTTGTTGATGAAGAGACTTCCTCTAGAGATTGAGCCATACCACATTGCTTTGCCTTTTGCATTGTCGTCGAAAATCACCATAGGACCTTTAGCTTCAACTATATCTGAGAGTAGACTTCTGTTCCCTGTCATATGCCTTGAACAGCCACTATCGAGGTACTAGATGTCCTTATCTTCTGAATCTATAGTCATGAAGCAGACCTCGCTGAAACGATCGTAAGCTTGTCTCAAGGTCTCCTTGGGATCCTTTTCGAAGGATTCGAATTGCTGGATGAAGGTATATTTTCTGTTGTCTCTTGTGTCTTGGTCTCCTTCCAAGTATTTGACAAGAGCTTCTCACATCTCTTTGGCAGAAGTACACCAGATCACTTGTTGGTAAGTGTTGGTGTTTAATGAGCTTGTTATGATGTTGATAGCTTTACTATCCAGCTCCACTAGCTTCCTATCGTCCTCTGTCCATTCAGATTCTTCTTTAAGTACTTCAGCAGGATTTCCATTAATGGATACCAGAAGATTTGCCTTCATTAGTACATGACATCCTGCTAGTACGCACTTCCATAACCTGTTGTCAATAAAATTCATAAAACGCATTACCTTAACCTTCCATGCATCGAAATGGCATTCGTCCAACATTGGGACGTGGTTCGCATTTGACGTAGGTAGCATATAGTGTGTTTGTGCCATTGGATGATCGTGTCTCTCAAGAGTTTAATCTTGGAAAAACTAGTTTTCGATGAGTCAAGTTCTGATACCAATTGTTAGTCCCAAAGGGCACAATAATAAGCTAGAAGGGGGGGGGTTGAATAGCTTATTAACACTTAAAACTTTTCGTATAAATTCCTAAAACATGCACTTGCAATCTATTGAAAAGATTGAAATAGCGGAAGTCTTATAAGGAAGACAGTTCAAGTCTGCCGGTGAAGCACTACCGGTAGACTTTGCTGAATAATCAAGTCTGCTGCTAAGGAGTAAGTTTACAGATATGAAAATAGTGTAAATCAGTAAGCAACAGTAAGGAGAGAACACAAGTATTTTTAGATGGTTCGCACTGTAAAGAGTGCTACGTCCACCACCAAGGCAGTCAACCTTGAATTTAAATGTGCACTATGTTTTCCACTAGTTCTATTACAGAAATGTCCAATGGATCATGTACAAAATATTTGACTTGTGTTTGGGGGTTGGGAATTGAATATCTCGACAAAACAGAATATTCAATGGTGCAGAAGAATATAATAAAGAACAACAATAAGAAGCAAAAGATAAAGTGTTGATGCAGATCTTCTTGTTGTTGTTGAGTACTTCGTTGATCAGTTTATGATATCTTGAATGCACTGAGAATATAAAGCTTGATGTTGTTGGGAAGATTCAGAACATTGTTTTCTTCAGTTTTTAATGGCAGTATTTTTAGCTGGGGCATTCTTGAGATCGTTGGAGAAGATGAAGAAAGTAACGACTCTATTAGGTTGAATGCATTAAATGCATGGAGCTGTCTGTCGATTTCTTCTTCAACTGATCTTGAGCAGGGAATGGCAGAGAGTTGTTGAAGTAACTAGCAGGTGAGCAATCAAAGTTGCAGACCTGCAATAGTTGGTACATTCTGTAAGTGTCAATCTGTTCACCTACTCTGTCACTTTTTAGGAGGTGAAAGTCTTCATTCTTTTCGGAAAAGCTGGACATGCGTGTCTGAGAAGTCAAGTGTTGATAGAAGATTGGTTTAAATTAAATTCAAATGGATAAAGGCTGAATTTAATTAATCCACTAAAAGCTTGATGGTTGGACATGTCATGCTTGAACAAGTGCAGACAAGGTCTGCCGTTGGAAGCTGATTGAAGTCTTCTGGTGAAGCCTTCAGCTGAAGTCTTCCGCTAAACCTGTAAAGCTTACAAAACTATACTATTCTAAGGCAAAGTTCTATACATAGTTTCCATGCTAACTGGTACGCAACTCAATTAGCCACTAAGCATAGAACCTAATGTAATGAATGAACAAATGCAAATCAAGATACAATGAGAAACAACACTCCCCATCGACTCTAAGAGTGAAGCTGCTATCAATAGAATAGTTCAGCAAGTTGGATTTTTGGGCTTGCCCGTAAAGCTGTGTTTATAATTTTAGGAAGGTTTTTGTATTGACCATATTTTAGTATGGCCTTTCCAGTGTGCAATGTTGCCAAAATAGAGTATTCGAATGGAGGCTATATCACTTATTCATAAATTTGTGTTATAAAGTTTAGTAAAATTTAAATTCTTTTCTTTTCTTTGTTTTGCCAATCAAATTAATTGTAGAAAAAAGGGAAAAGGAAAAAGGAATACTGACGTATTTAATTATTTATCAAACTACCTTAGACTTTGAACTAGTTTGGATGGTTTTGGAATGTGATCAGCATCAATATGGATATATCTACCATTTGGGCAGATTTTAATTTTTTTTACAAGTGAAATGCATGAAAGATTGTTATCAGATTCAGAATCAACTTCCTTTCATGCATCATAATCAGTAACAACTATTTTAACAACCAGTTCCAAATAAGAAGGCAAAAAAAAAAAAACAATGGAATTTCAATACTTATATTGATAGAGTAAAAGGATTGTAGGGGGGATTTAATGTATCAAAGGAATTTCCAAATATGCATAGAGACTACTTTCGAAAGATACGCAAGTTAAAAGAAGCACTAAACTCACAGCTTGAACCTTGCACTCAAAGACATACCTGGAACTCAAAAGCCCGGTGGACGAGATTAAGACCAAAACTTACATGATGTTGAAGGGGTATTATAGTGTGCTGCAATCAACAGAGTCAAGGTGAAGTGTTTGCAAATCTCAAATCAAATCCATGCAAATTATGAGTCACACAAAATTAGCAACAACCAAAAATTAAACACTTATGTCAGTACCTCACTAAAACTTGCTCAAGCAATCTACTCAATACACAATTTCACAATCTGATCATCTCAAGT
Source organism: Codonopsis lanceolata (assembly GCA_013146195.2). NCBI lineage: Eukaryota > Viridiplantae > Streptophyta > Magnoliopsida > Asterales > Campanulaceae > Codonopsis > Codonopsis lanceolata. Next base: position 5,232,527 of record CM028378.1, read on the forward strand.
TAAACACGAGGGCCACTTCATCAATTAAGATTCCCTCAACTCAAAATTCAAACTCACATTCAGAACAAATCAAATCAAACACGTGGCCTTTTCATATCTAAAATTGATTTTGGTGCCCCACCAGATTCAAATCCACTTCTAAGAAACCACATTGCTCGTACAAGTAACACAACAAAATCCTCGCAATTAAGAGCCCTTATAGATACAGTTCGTCAATTCTAGCTAAAATAAACCATCAAAACATGTTAAAATAGTAAAAACATAGCTACCAGCTACAAAAAAAAAAAAAAAAAAAATCTCTCACTTTCCAAAGCTAACAATCAGCTACATCTTAGAGCCAGAAACTTGGTATCTCAATTCAAAATCAAATTCAACCATTCATTTAACAACAACACATAGATATAAGAAAATGTAACAGCAATAACATCAATACTAAAATTTGACATCCCAAAATGCAATATGTGACATAAAAATCAACTAAATCTGGGGTTTAAGAGAGATACAGAAACAGAGGGTCAAATGAATCATGATCAATTGTCGAAATGAATCATCACAAGGCATGCAGACACACAACTATAGGTGAAAAGTAGACCTGAGAGAGCTGTTGAAAAACGGAGTCGAAGTTGGAATCATTAAAGCTTTTGAGAAGGAACCAGAGTGAGAGGCTGAGAGCTCTGAGAGAAGACGCCGGGATCTGGAAGCAGAGATGGAAAAGACACTGTCGGCTATACGGTACGCCTATTCGGCTGTGAGCTGTCACTGGAGAATGGAGGTCCTCGTCTCCTCGATCCTAATCAGTGAGACAGTGACTCAGTGGAGGGAGAAAGCGTGAAGTGTGAACGGTAGAGAGACGAGTGACCGAGTGAGATGCTGAGAGCTCTGAGACGAAGACGACAGATCACAAATGAGACGACAAGGCTTAGAGTCTTCTACTCTTCTTCAGTTCTTCAGTCTTCACCCTAACCTAACCCTTACTCCCTTACTTAGTGCCTCAACTCAAGGTCAAGGGCGGCGACGAGGGCGGTGGTGATGAGGTAAAGTGGAGAGGGATTAGAGGTGGCGATGGCGAGAGAGTGAGGAGTATGCGTAGATCCGAGAGAGAGAGAGAGAGAGGAGATGCGTTTATATTTTTAGGGTTAGATAATTAGTAAATTGTATTTATACTAGGGTACTTCTTTTTTATTTTACAAATATTAATATTAATATCAAATAAGTATATTTAGTAGTTAATTATGAAAAAAATAAGTTAATCAAATTTTTTGAATTTTTAAAATATTTTAAAAGTTTAATCAAATAATCTGAAGCCCGGCCCATCAAAATTTTGGATGGGCTAGGCCTTTTTTGTCGGCTCTACCGACTTCCATGTTTGACCCAGTGAACTTTGTTGTGGGTATGGGTTGGGCTTGAGTTTTATGAGGCTCGACCTGGCCTGGCTCGATGTTAAGCTAGACCCGATGAGCATTTTACGGGCTGGCCTGGTCCGCTTGACAGCTTCAGTTGTGGGTTAGCGGGGTCAGCCTGCACCAAGTTTACTTGGACAAACATTAAATCGGATCAACTGAGCCGGGGCGATTTTCTTAGGGTTAAAACCCAAGTTCGCCCAAAACACCGAGCCGATTATGGTTTAGGTTTAAGTTAGTGTTTAGGTTTAGAGTTGTGGTTTAGGTTCAAGGTTAGTGTTTTGTTTAGGTTTTGGTTTATGATTTAAGGTTAGTGTTATGTTTTAGGGATTGAGGTTAAGTTACTGTTTATTGTTTAGGTTTAGCTTCGTTTTCATTTATTCTGCCACACAAGTCAGTACACCTTAAGGAAAATGGATATATTTCGATAGTCCAATAATTTGTGTGTCAGGAATCCAATTTCTGCATTGGGATTTGTTGAATCGCAAATCCATATTGTGCATCGCGATTAAAATTGTTGCATTGTCACAATTAATTGATTGGAGTTCGAGTTAAGGTAACCCGCTACGAAATTTTGTAAAAATATGTGATCCGATTGAGTTTTAGCTGATTGGTTCGGGTCGAGATACAAATGTAACCTGAATCTATTTGCCCACCCAATGTTCGTAAAATATCAAATCGATCTCAACCGCTCAGATCTATATCGAGTTTCAACTAAATTGAACAAACCAACAACAATTCGACTTGTGAAGTTTTGCAGTTCAGTTTCACGGTGGTGCATTGAGATTTTCTACATCGGGAATCCAATTTGTGCATCGATAGTCCAATTCTGTATCGAAAATCCAATTTGTGTGTCAAGAATGTAATTTCTGTATCGGGATCTGCTGCATCGCAAATCTAAATTTATAAATGGGACTTTAGCGTTTCAAACGTGATATAAATTGAAACATTTAATTAGAAACAGTTAAAAATTATATCAATGAACAGTCCAATATAAATACAATATTCGTAGTGTGGTTCGTTTCAATCAGTGTTCTAAAACTCCCCGCCTAGCTCTGCCTAGGCCCCGCTTAGGCGCTAGGCCCCTCTCTACCGCCGCGACTTTCTTAGTCACCGCATAATCGACCAAGTCAGCACTTACGCCAAACCTCGCCGACCTTAATTTATTTTTGTAGCTTTGGTTTTGTGGCATGCGGTGACTGAAGAAAGAAGGGAAGGCGAACTGGAGAATGAAGGGGGAGTCGTAATGGCGAGGTAGAGAGGGAGGTAATGGGGGCGAACTTGTGTAATATCTTTTTTTGTTTTTAGTTCTAAACTTGGCTAATTTATTGCTTTGGGGTTGTTGAGAATTGGGATTAAGAGTAGGTTTGTATATTTTTGTTCATTTTACAAATATAGACAAGTGTTTGATAAAATGACAAACATAAAAAAAATAAAAATTGTATTCAATGTGTTTGATATTTGATGTAAATTATCAAAAATTGGTAATTATGCCTTAATTCTAGACTCCGCCTACGCCCCGACTAATCCCCTAGGCGCTAGCGTGCCGTCTAGCGGCCGTCTAACGATTTTTAGAACCTTAGGTTCAATTAATACGATATTATTTGGTTTGGTTCAACTCAACTCGAAAAATTCTATGAGATGATATATTATAAAGCTAGAAAAATAACTTATGTCTATAAAACATTGAGTAAAAATAAAAATTCAATAATTCATATAAGCGAATGTGCTAGAGACATGCAACACAATATGACCACATGCAAATTCAAATTTACTCTATTTCTATAATTTTGTTATTATTTTATTAAATATATAAATTAATGTGAGTATTTTTATTTTTGTAATTATATTGATGTTAATCATTTTAATGAATGATATTATATTATTAAATTAATATTTCAAAAAATAATTTAATAATCAAATATCATTCATTAAAATTATTAGAATATTTCCTATACACACACACACACACACACAAAGGGATTTTACCAAAAAATAAAACATTTTTTAAATAAACACAAAAAAATAAATTTAAATTTACTCTATCCATATAATTTTGTTATTATTTTCTTAAATATATAAATTAATGTGAATATTTTTATTTTTGTAATTATATTGATGTTAATCATTTTGATGAACATCAATATAATTACAAAAATAATATAATATCATTCATTTTTGAAATATTATAATCATTTTAATGAATGATATTTGATTTTATATATATATATATATATATATATATATATATATATATATACACACACACACACACACACACACACAGACACATGGATTTTACCCAAAAAATATTTTTTAAATAAATACAGGAATTTAATTCAAATTTACTCTATTTATATAATTTTGTTATTATTTTCTTAAATATATAAATTAATGTCAATATTTTTATTTTTGTAATTATATTGATGTTAATCATTTTAATGAATGATATTATAAAATTAATATTTCAAAAATTAATTTAATAATCAAATAAGATTCATTAAATTGATTTTAATATTTCATATATATATATATATATATATATATATATATATATATATATATATATATATATATATATATATATATATACACACACACACACACGTGCACACAAAGGGATTTTACCAAAAAAACATTTTCTCAATAAATACAGGAATTTAATTTAAATTTAATATCAGCGACGGAAATTATGTCGCTAAAGGTGACCTTCAGTGATGGAGTTCTCCGTCATTAAAGATATTTAGAATTTAATTTAAATAAAATATCAGTGACGAAAATTCCGTCGCGAAAGGTCACCTTCAGCGACGGAATTATCCGTCGCTGATATTTTATTTAAATTAAATTCTGAATATCTTTAACGACGGAGAATTCCGTCGCTGAAGGTCACCTTTAGCGACGGAAATTCTGTCGCTGAAGGCATCATCACATCAATTCTGTCACTGGTGCTCACTTTCCGTCACTAGTCACCAACAGAATATTTCCGTCACTGAAGGCACGTTTTCTAGTAATGGCAGAAGTGCTACAATTATGGTACCTTGGGTCATTTTACTCGGACCTGTCCTGAGCCCAAGAAGGTATCCCTCAATCCTATCTCTTTGCAAAGTTATTTTTGCTCTCATGTTTTATTAGCTGACTCTCTCCCTGTGTGGATTGTAAACTCAGGGTCAACCAAACATGTGACGAGGGATCAATGAGGATTTTTAAATTATTAAAAAGAATATTGCTAAGCAGAAGTGCAACAATTGTGGTACCTTGGGTCATTTTACTCGGACCTGTCCTGAGCCCAAGAAGGTATCCCTTAATCCTATCTCTTTGCAAAGTTATCTTTGCTCTCATGTTTTATTAGCTGACTCTCTCCCTATGTGGATTGTAAACTCAGGCTCAACCAAACATGTGACGAGGGATCAAGGAGGATTTGTAGATTATTAAAAAGAATATTACTCAACAGAAGTGCTACAACTGTGGTACCTTAAGTCATTTTGCTCGGATCTGTCCTGAGTCCAAGAAGGTATCCCTTAATCCTATATCCTTGCAAAGTTATGTTTGCTCTCATGTTTTATTAGCTGACTCTCTCCCTGTATGGATTGTAAACTCAGGGTCAACCAAACATGTGACGAGGGATCAATGAGGATTTTTAAATTATTAAAAAGAATATTGCTAAGCAGAAGTGCTACAATTGTGGTACCTTGGGTCATTTTACTCGGACCTGTCCTGAGCCCAAGAAGGTATCTCTTAATCCTATCTCTTTGCAAAGTTATCTTTGCTCTCATGTTTTATTAGCTGACTCTCTCGCTATGTGGATTGTAAACTCAGGCTCAACCAAACATGTGACGAGAGATCAAGGTGGATTTGTAGATTATTAAAAAGAATATTACTCAACAGAAGTGCTACAACTGTGGTACCTTAAGTCATTTTGCTCGGATCTGTCCTGAGTCCAAGAAGGTATCCCTTATTCCTATATCCTTGCAAAGTTATGTTTGCTCTCATGTTTTATTAGCTGACTCTCTCCCTGTGTGGATTGTAGACTCAGGCTCAACCAAACATGTGACGAGAGATTGAGGAGGATTTGTAGATTATCAAAAAGAATATTGCTAAGTAGAAGTGCTACAACTGTGGTACCTTAGGTTATTTTGCTCGGACCTGTCTTGAGCCCAAAAAGATATCCTTTAATCCCATCTTCTTGCAAAATTATGTTTGTTTTCATGTTTTATTAGTTGACTCTCTCCATGTGTGGATTGTAGACTCATACTCAACCAAACATGTGACGAGAGATCGATGCAGATTTGTAGATTATCAAAAAGTTCCTGTGGGTATAAGAAGAATTTTCATGGGAAACATTTCGCCTGTTGAAGTCAAAGGAGTTGCATCATACCAAGTTCAATTGCTAAAAAATATAGTAAAACGCGGTTATGATATTTATAATTATAATAAATTTAAAGGGTAAACTTAATGTTGGAATAAATCCAAGGTTCTTAAATCTGTTGGTGAAAAAGACTTGTGAATAGTTCTTTTTATACAAGCTTAGTCAACACAAGGAAGTCTTTGTATATAAATCATTCAAGCCTTTCATATTTTTCCAAGGTAGGATTATCCACTTCCAACATTTTCAATGTCCTACTTTAAGTCTCTATAAATTAGTGTCTCAAAGCCTTAATTTATTTTACTTAAAAAAGACTAGTTTTTCAATACTTAAAACGTTACGAAGGTTGAATGCATAATTATTTATGATAAATTTATTAAGTGAAACATTGCAAAATAGTATAGAGATGATAAAAATAAGTATTTATCAATCTCTTGTTAAAATGTGGGGAGAGGAATTTCAAAATTAATCCTTCTATGTTTAGAGCCATACAAGAAATTATTTACAAAGAATATTATCAAAGTCAGCCTTTTCTTTTAGTTTCTACGATTTAAACCAAAACAGAATTGAAAATAAAAAGGTTATGTGTTACTGTTAGAGACATACCGCGGGAAATGAAATTGAGTTGAAGTTTGATGGTTATTGGTTGATGAAGGCTTGATGTGATGTAGCTGGGGAGAGAAGTTACAAAAGACTTTTGATTGGGAATCATATTTCCTTGAATTATTGTGATGAGAATGGTATGATTGATTGTAAGGGTAAAATAAACATGATTTATTTTGGTTTTGTTTTTTTTTTCTTGGTTATTAAGTGTATGTATTTTTTGTAACAAAATATTCTTAAGATTTTTGGTTTCTTGATCCTAAAATTTAGGTGTAATTTTTAGAAACAAAATATTCATTATATTTTTGGTTTCTTGGTCCTAAAATTTATGAGTAATTTCTGAAAACAAAATCTTTACAAAACTTCTTTCCTAAACCGCGCCTTTAGAGTCATTGTCTAATGTCTATTTGGTAAAAGAATCTAGTAAATAAGGAAATTGATTTCATTACTAATTTTAATCATTTTCCATATTAGAGTTTGTTTCTTTTTTTATGTATAGGTCTCCTTCACAATATAAATAGAGGGCATGAGCAGAGGCTGAAGACACACGAATATTGGGGGAGAGAGAGAGAGAGAGAGCTGAGAGTAGAAAAATTCAGAATTCAGAAGCAGTTTCAGAATTCCACTTTGTGAAGAAGTTGAATGTAGTTTCGAATGTTATAACATTCGAAACTACATTGGAGTGCTGGAGCAGTTTGGCTTCCTAGTTATTCTAGGAAGCTGATTTTTTTAATCCCAGGTTTTGTCTACCTGTTTTTCTGTGAGTTTTTGCTCTCCAAGACTTGTTGTCTTGTGAGAGTGTTTGGTTTGATGATTTCACATTATTTTTGTAAAACAATTCATCTTTTTAAGTGAAATCTTTTTGGCCATGAGACTAGATCTACAAGTATAGGCTTGTAGGTTGTTTGGTATTTGTTTGTGCTTATTTCGTGCTTTAGTTTTTAAGTCTTCCGCTGTTTTAAACTTTTCTGACCAATGTATCTTCCATAGTAGCTACAATAACAACCTTCATTGGAAATTGCATTCGTAGTTTGGAGAATCCTAGCTACTATTGTTCTTACATTGAGATTGAGAGGTTTTACTATCAATAAATAACGTGAAGGAGACACATTAATATATTCTTAATCCTAATTATATACATTATGTTCATAATATATAAAGACAAATGATCTTACGAGTTCAAACTTTTGATATTTATACGAGTTTTGGTGTTAGAGCTTGTTTGACAGTTAAATTTATATTCCTTTTTTTAGATAAAAAGTACCGTTTGAAAGTAAATTTTTTTAAAAAAATAACACTTCTAATAGGTTATTAATAATAAAATAATTTTTTATTTCTTAATTATTGAAAGTTTATTTTTTAAATAAAACATTTCAAAAGAAGTGAGTAATTTAAATGTCGAGATCCCTAAATAAACGAAATCAATACTCTGCCAAGTTTTCTGTACCAAAAAAAAAAAAAAAACCCATTGTCTTGGGGTGGGCGGTTGACTGGGTGGCATCTATAAATAGAAAATCCATAACTTATTATAAATGGGCGATGGCATCAATATATATATATATATATATATATATATATATATATATATATATTTGTGATATAAAATTTCTGATGCAATTCATAAAGGACAAAAATGAAGCTAAATTGTTAATTTTTTGCTAGTAAGGATATAAACAATATTGGGAAATGTAATCACTCAATTAATTTATGCATTCAACACTTTTTCACTTCTCCTGTTCAAACATGGAAGAGAGTTCATGATCTTCACGAGACTTCATATTTCAAGGAAAGAGAAGAAATTGTAAGAGCATCAACATTATGTAAATTGTTCCCCGAAATTCTTAACTAGCTCACACTATCACATACACATTTTTTTATTCTTATTCATTTAAGAATATATCTTCTCATTATATAATATTCTTACAAAAAAAAAGAAAAATACTAAAAAGTCCAATTAAAAAATTCTCATATCCAAAAAGTCCTCAAAATAATTCTTTTATCCAAAAAGTCCTATAGTTAAACTTTAAATACAAAAAAGTCCAAAACTTAACGTTTCCACTAACATCATTAGGGTATAAGGTTTTATTTGAAAGAAAATTTATATTTAACTAAAATAATGTCAATGAGTTAGTACTTTAGATATAATAATAATACTAATAATAATAATAATAATAATAATAATAATAATAATAATATATTAACAGCTAAAATAATAACAACAACAACAAATAACTATACTATTAATAATAGCAAGAGACAAACTTATTATTATTATTATTATTATTATTAATATCGGCACTACTAATATTATTACCAAAATTTCATAATAGCGTAAAGGTTAACTTTTTGGATTTTTACTATGAGAAAATTAACTTTAAATTTTATGAATGGGTACTTATTTTGGGAGAAATATTAGTTGTAGAAATGGGGATAAACTTAGCATTTTTGAAAAATTAATCAATTGCTCTTAGTGTTTTGGGTTGCTTCCAATAATAAATTAAAGAAAAATAAGACTTACCAAACAGACAAATGAATTAGCTAGCCTAAAATTTGCCTATACAGTACAACATAATTTTTATTGTAAGATAAATTTCATGAGGGTTAACAAACTTTCTTATATGGTCAATAGTGAGAATCAGGTTGGTTTTGAATTACAAAATTACAGTAAATTTGGTTTGAAAAATGAGTTAGTTTTCTAAATAAATTATATATTGATGGACGGTTGAGATCAAAACCTTAATAGAAATTTGATCTTCTCTTTGCCTATAAAAGTGATGCAGTACCCATCATATACATCTATCATCTAAAATCAACTTAATAGGTTTTCAGGCCAAAAGAAAGAAACCATATACCTATAGCCGATTTCAGATCAAGAGTAAGTTGCTAAAAGTAACATGTTTTCATGAGACATTTTAATTAAGAGTATTTTTAATGCTATTGTGATTATCATAAAATTCAAAATCCATGGATTAAGATTAATAACTTAGGGTTGATATAAGAGCACGGTTATGAATTCGTGATCATCCATTAAAAATGCATACAATATTGTTGTTTTGCTAATTAAAAATCTAAAGGCGCATGTTTAATTACTTTTTTTTAATAGGCTCCGAACAATGTTCATGTCCGCCATCTTTAGTATTACCTTATTGCCTTGATTGATAAGTAATGAAATGTTTTTACACTAGTATTAAAGCACATGAAGCTGATTACGATACCGTATTATTTTGGTTTTAAAATTTTTTCTTTGACTTGACTGTTCAAATTCTGAGTATTATATCAATTTGTAAGAAAAGATAATTATGTATTTCGCACTTAACCGTTTTGATATGCATAAATCGTTAATTATCACCACAGTGATAATAGATTATTACATTGAGGTTATTGAGTGAATTGCAAAAATGAAAAAAACTCTTTCACGTATTGCATTTTAAGCCCCATATTTCTAATTTCAACAATTAAAACCTCCATCATTTTTTAAAATTTGAACCTTCCGTCTGTTAGGCACTAAGAGAGAAGATGTAATGATGAGTCAGATGCTTTTGTGGCGATGGCGTGGCTGAGACGAGAGATTTTGCACCGATTTCCCTCCATTTCAATATATTTCGTTCCATAACAAACCCTCTAAAAATTATAGTCTTACGAATTAAACCTTTTTTATCATTTATATTTAATGAGTTTTTTCACACGCACGTGAGCGCACATGTGAAACTTTTAGTTATTTTTGAATGATTAGCAGAAGGTTTTTATCAAAATATTAAATAGGAAATTAGGTTTGTATCGAAAAATTAAGTCAGAATTAGGGTTGATATAAAAAAAATGCCCAAATTGTGGTTGGAGATTGGAGTTTGTATTTGAATAATTACTTGATCAAGAGCGTAATGCGATACTCGAGGCTATTCAATGAGTATGGAAGACTTGCGTATGGTAAGTACACTAATCTTAAGGTTTCGAAAAATGTTGTTTTTTTTAATTTCAAACTTTGATTCTAGTGTATTATCTCTACTTTATTATTGATGGTTTTTTTAATGTTTTGAATTATGTGTTTGATTTATGTTGTTGTGGAAAATATTTTTTTTTTGTAGTCCATTGTTGACTTTTATTGGGTTGTGGGCTTGTTTTGATTCCTGCATGTTGTCCATTGTTCTGATTTTTTGTTTGGTCTTTCTGCTTTGAAAAAAATATCTATGTTAGACAGTGCCAATAATTCAGGTTAAAAACATTAATTTGTGTTAATTAATATTATATTATTTTGACCCTATTTATATACGTTATAAATGTTTTGAGTTAATGTAATTATTTTAAACTTATTTAGTAACCTAATTAACTAAATTGGGCTTACCCACTATTAATTATAATAGTAATACCATTACCCTATTAGGCTATATTTAGGGGAATATTCTAACCGGTCTCTTTTTTAAAGTTTTTAACCCCAAAATTTCTTCGTTTTTTTTTCAACCGCAAAAGATTATTTTTCGAAATATTGTTTCAAAATGTTATCTTTTTCTTCAACAGCTCTGGCAACATACTATGGATTAATGAAATACGAAACTATAATAGATCTGTGCTGTATTGAAGGATTTTTCAGTTGAAACGAAGGCGGAGAAGGATAAGAAAGAAGAAAGCTTACGACGGAGGAGATTGAATAAGAATGTGGAGGACATAAAATAGTTCTTTATACATTTGTACCATGATTCATAAATTTCATTGTATTATTTTTGCAGCGCGGTTCAAAAGCTTGATTCATGTAAAATTGTTGAACCACGATATATTTGCACTTTATATTGTAATTTATTGAAAAATTAATTATATTCTTGCACTTTAACAATCTTTTCAAACCGCAATTCACAACTTCAAAAGCTTCCATAGTTTTGTATCGCGATTCGCAAATTTAAAAACCTAGCATAGTTTTGCACCACGATTTTTTTCTTAAAATTTTTTCACCGCGATATATTTGCACTTTATACTGTAATTTATTGAAAATTAATTAATTTTTTGCACTTTAACAACCTTTTCAAAAGTTGTATCGCGATTCAGAAATCTTTGCACCACGATTCACAAATTCAAAAGCTAGTATAGTTTTGTACCATGGTTCACAAATTTAAAAGGATAACATAGTTTTGCGCAGCGATTCATTTCTTAAAATTGTTGCACCGCGATATATTTGTACTTTATACTGTAATTTATTGAAAAGTAATTATTTTTTTGCACTTTAACAACCTTTTCAAAAGTTGTATCGCGGTATCATATTCATTTTGTCACCAAAAGTGAATTTTTCCGGTTAAAAATAAAAAAAATGTGTACTGTAGCGATTAAATACTTAAAAAAGTGGACCGACCCCCAATTTTCCCTATATTTAATTAATCTTGGTCCGGTTAACTCAAGGATGCCGGTGAGATGTTTTTTTAAAACAATAGTAAGACAAGAATTGTGTAAGTATATGTAGCCAGTGAAAAAGGGAGTAGTAGGGTTTTATTCACAAGAAAGATAGAAATTTACTGTGCGACTGAGTGAGAAGAGATCGGCAGCTTAAAGAAATAAAAGGGAGGCAACGTATTTTTCTTGGTAGATACCAAGACCTTTCTGTTCTGTTGTGTCTCTGTAACAATACTATACTGATATATTATTATAGATGTCTACCTAGTTACATTATATGCATATACTTATATACGTGTGTTGTGAATACACTAAAACCAGGTGTAAAGACAACACACGAAATATACATTAATTGCGTGAATCATGAATGTGTGTTTGTATATATAATCCATGTGTGTGTTCAGTTGTGTGTGTCAGTGCGTGTGTTTTAATTTTGTATGTGGAAGCAGTGGTGCTTAGAGCATCCACGATAGGTCAATGGCGATCTCCAAATAACTTCAATCACCTCATTTTTTGTTTCAACTACAATTTTTCAACACTCTAAAAAATAATCTACTCTAATAAGCACTTTCAATATATCTTTTAAAATTTTAAAATCTCTTACATATCAACTAACAAACATTTCAACCAATATATTTAATTATTTCTTTTTCTATTTTCCCACCAAAATTTGAATGAAATATTCTATATTTAAATTTATAAAATATAAATAAAATATGTATTTTTCTATTTCTATATAATTGATGAATAAATTTTTATTATCATGTAGTACAGCTGGCAATTGGGTTGGGTTGGAATAAGTAATGCGTCGAAACCTGTTAGAACTCAAATATCAAATTGGTCGAATGTCGGGTTAAAACGGGTCGCACCGTTTTAACCCGACTCCCCCCCAAAAAAACACTAAAATAAAAAGGCATGGGTTGAAGCGGGCAACAGGTCCGACCCGAACCAACCTGTTAATATTTTTTGGTTGAAACGGGTTATCCGTTTTGATCCAAAAATGTTAACGAGCTGGTTGGGTTGGGTAATTAATGGGTTGAGTTGGGTAGGTTAATGGGTAATGCGTTGTAATTTTTAGGTCTATCATGTAGTAACAAAAAAAATGAAAAATAATATATATATATATATATATCAATTGCTTGCAACGAAAAAAACATTAAGAATTTTTTTTGGTATAATTAATTTTTAATAAATGTGTTTTCAACATGGTGAAACATTAATTGGAAAATGTTAGAAACATTGTATTTGGAGAGAGAGAGAGTTACTATTTAAGGTAAATCACTCTCTTAATTAGAAGAAAGATTTACTTGGTTTTAGAGAAAGAGAGTGAAGAAATATGTCCCTTATGGGATTAAGAGAGAGTAAAAATCTATAAAAAAAAGATAGAGAGTTGGCAGTGGGCATCCAGCATCCATTGTGGATGCTTTATGGATGTAGTTATCAAAGTCCCAATACTAAGCATTTATGAAAAAAATGAACCAATTAGAAATATATGTCTCAGTGACTTACCAACAAATTTTAGAAGAAAAAAAATACAAATAAATTTGGAATATTCAGGATATTTCAATGATTTAATTAATGGTAATAAAATACTCAAAGACAAGAATAAAAAACCAATTAAACCAGTTTCACAATAAAAAGAGGGTGAGTCCTTTTTTGCCAGTTCACTTTGATCTTAATAATGGAGGTCTTCTCTTTCAATTACAGTTTCCTCATCATCCCTTTTCTCTTCCTCCTACTCTTATTCATACAAATAACCAGAACAATTATAAACACTAAAACAACTCATAAGAAACTACCCCCAGGGCCATGGAAGCTTCCTCTCATAGGAAGTTTGCATCACTTGGTGGGTTCACAACCACATTATGCTCTAAGGGCCTTAGCCAAGAAACATGGACCCATCATCTATCTCCAACTCGGTGAAGTACCTACGGTTGTCATATCATCCCCTCGACTCGCCAAAGAGGTTCTCAAGATCCATGACCTTGCCATGGCAAATAGGCCAGAATTTCTTGCTACAAAGATTGTCTTTAACGAGGCTGCAGACCTCGCCTTAGCTCCTTATGGTAATTATTGGAAGCAAATGCACAAAATTTGCATCTTAGAACTTTTGAGTGCAAAAAAGGTGCGGTCGTTTCGCCCTTTACGCGAGGAAGAGGTATCACGTTTTATTGATTCCATTAGGTCATCCTCTCAATCGCCAATAAATCTTGGTCGAATGATTTACTCGTTGCAAAATACAATTGCTTGCAAAGCAGTATTTGGTAGCAAATGCAAAGACCAAGATGGAGTTATCGACCTCGTCCTGGAGTTGGTGTCACTTTTTACAGGTTTTGATGTCGCTAATTTGTTTCCGTCATATAAATTGCTTCATATCCTTACTGGGGCGATGTCTAAAGTGAAGAAAGCACACCAAAAGCTTGATCTAGTTCTTGAAGACATTATTGATGATCATAGAAAGAATTTGGGCACAACCAAAGGAGTTGAGGAAGATCTAGTTGATGTTCTCTTGAGGCTTATGGACAACGGTGGCCTAGAGTTCCCCATCACATTTAACAACATCAAGGCCATTACTCTGGTAGTAACTACTTGCTATTTATCTTGATTTGGCTTTGACTTTTCTTGGCTATCTAGATTTAACTTTGACCAACTATTTATGAAAATTTACTTTCGCCTGAGAAGGGATCGAACCTCATACCTCACACTTTGTGAAACCTCGTCTCTACCATTGAGCCACCCCTTTAAGATATTTCATTGGTCCCAAACAAAAGCTTGAAAATCTGGATTATCAAGTAGTAGACCTTCTATGCACATGCGGAAAATTAAGCAGTTTACTCTTGTCAGTCAATTATAGTATTTTGGCTGTAGTTGTGATTTGGGTTTTGAGTATTCATTGAGCCACAAGATGAAAAATATGAAAGTGGACTTATGCAGTGAAATAAAAAACTTGGGAACTAACTGATTGACATTCGGCTTGAAATGTTATTTTGGCAATGTTGTCTGCTTGTTGTTGAGATATATAATTTCACAATAACATGTTTATATGTATATATATCACAGTGGATCATTAGTTACACAATGATAACTCAAACTTAAGCTCAAGGAGGAGGTTCCAATATGCGTTTATTTGGCTAATTAATTAGATATATCCTTCTTTTCAAATCTCACTTTTTAAACTTGGATTGTGTAGGACATGTTTTCTGCAGGAACTGAAACAACTTCAACAACAATAGAATGGGCAATGTCTGAAATGATAAGGAATCCAAGAGTAATGGAGAAAGCACAAGCCGAATTGAGAAAAGACTTGAAGGGAAAGAAAGTGATACAAGAGAATGATCTTCACGAATCTAGTTACCTAAAGCTAGTGATTAAAGAAACTCTACGATTGCGTAACCCTTTTGCTTTGCTATTCCCACGACAATGCCGAGAGGAGTGTGAGATTGATGGTTACACAATACCAGTTAAAACCAACATCATTGTGAATTTCTCAACCATAGCAAGAGATCCTGACTATTGGCATGATCCCGAGAGCTTTTCACCTGAGAGATTTGAAAACTCTTACCTAGATTTCAAAGGAACTAACTTTGAGTTTATTCCATTTGGGGCGGGAAGGAGAATGTGCCCAGGCATTTCTTTTGCTATGGCTAGTGCTGAGCTTGTTCTTTCTCAACTTCTTTACCACTTTGATTGGAAACTTCCAAATGGGATGAAGCCTGAAGATCTTGACATGAGTGAGATCTTTGGAGCCACTGTTAGAAGAAAGAATAGCTTGTTTTTGGTTGCAACCCCTTATTCCTCACTCTAATGTTCGGATCGAGTAGAGATTCTAATGGATGTAATGAACTTTGAACTACAATAAACAAAGGGTTTTACTATTTGTTGAATTGAATATCATGTCATCTAAGTATATTTTTAATAATTTTCATTTCTCTTTTCCTACTCAACCTGAGAATAAATCTCACAAAGTTGAAATAACAATTACCATATGAAACTTACAAGAATCTCCCTCCATTCCCAAATAATGATTTTATTTCATACGTTAAACTTTTAGGATTGTAAATTTACTTGTTTGTACCATTTTCAAACAACAGTAATTAAATTATAATTCTACTCAGAAATGGAACATTTATTTGGCACAACCCAAAATTTAGACAGAGAGAGAGCAAGAGAATGTTATGAACAATTGCTATATTACATTGATACACCGATTTAACAACAATAACAAAAGAGAAAACAACGATTTACATGGAAAACCCCTCAATTTGAAGAATAAAAACCTAGATATTTAACTTAAGTTTATTTTTATAATTAAACAAATTTGATAACACTCTTGATACATTTGATCAAATAATATTTGGTTGAGTTTTTCATGTTATTTAGATAATAAATATATTAATACTTTACTTTATTTAACTAAGCATTTAGTTATGTTAGAAGATGAAATTCTTGAGCAGCTTGTATTATTGATAAGAAAGATGAAGAGAGAAACCCTTCTCTTACAGAATTGTTGGAGAGATTATTTCTGGAAATTTCTCTCTTTATGTTCATTGATTACAAAAGGAAACACAAGCAGATATATATACTGCTTATCACAGACTCAGCCCAACGACTTTAACTGCTACAAGGGAGGAAAAGGACTAGACTACCCTTAATGAATAACAGAATAAACTAACAACTATAGACTAAATACACCCGACACCCCTGTAATTTGAGAAGGATGAATAAGAATCAGATTTGAGCACTTTAGCCCCTTTTCAGTTTACTCCTTCAACTTTATCAACATAATCCTTGTCTTCAACACCCCCTCTCAAGTTGGAAGTAGGAGAAAAGATTCTTTACTTGCAACTTGCACAGTAATTCAGAGAATTGAGCACTTGGAAGGGCTTTAGTGAAGATATCAGCCACTTGGAGATGAGAAGGAGTATACTTGGTTACAATCAGCTTTTGTTGCACCAAATTCCTGACAATGTGGCAGTCAATTTCTATGTGCTTGGTTCTTTCATGGTATTCTGGATTAGCAGCTATGTATATGGCAGATTTACTGTCACAGTGGAGAGGAATGGGATCAGTAATGTTGATTTGATAATCCTTAAGCATTGCTGTAATCCAGATCAATTCACAGCAGGTGTTTGCCATACTCCTGTATTCTGCCTCTGATGAAGATCTACTTACAGTATGTTGTTTTTTGCTTTTCCAGGATATTAAGGCACTACCAAGAAATACACAGAATCCACTAACAGATCTCCTTGTAATAGGGCAGGAAGCCCAGTCAGAATCACAGAAGGCAGTAAGGGATAAAGTAGAATCTGAAGGATAGAAGAGACCTTGTCCTGGATTGCTTTTAAGATATTTGACAAGCCTTAAACCAGCTTTCCAATGATCTGAAGTTGGTTTGGCCATAAATTGACTTAGGATATGCACATCATAAGCAATGTCAGGTCTGGTGATAGTTAAATAGATCAGCCTCCCTATCAATCTTCTGTAAGGCAAAGGATTGCTCAATGGATTACTAGTGTTGACTGCAAGCTTATGATGTTCTTCAATTGGAGTGAGTTTGGGCTTAGCATTAAGGAGACCACAATCCTTGATAATGTCTACAATATACTTCCTATGATGAAGGCATATACCAGTAGAATTTCTGGCAATTTCCAAACCAAGAAAGTACTTAAGACTTCCCAAGTCTTTTACAGGGAATTTGTGATGAAGATAGTCTTTTACTTTGATGATCAGATCTTTGTTGTTTCCTGAGATAAGTAGATCATCAACATATACAAGAATAACAACAAAATTTTCATTACACTTCTTAGTAAATAATGTGTGGTCATTAGAAGATTGCATAATTCCAAACTCACATAAGGTATGAGAGATTTTTTCAAACCATTGTCTAGGTGCATTTTAAGGCCATAAAGGGATTTATGCAGTTTACAGACAACTGGACCTTTGTCCCTTGAAAGGTTATGATTGTATCCAGGTGGTAGGTCCATGTACATTTCCTCATTAAGGTCTCCATGTAAGAAGGCATTGGACACATCCATGTGTATAATTTCCCACTTCTTTGAGGCTGCAATTGATAAGAGAAATCTAATAGATGTCATTTTGGCCACTGGTGCAAAGGTTTCAAAGTAATCATTTCCTTCTACTTGGGTGAAACCTTTAGAAACTAACCTAGCCTTATATTTATCTACACTCCCATCAGGATTGAACTTAATTCTGAAGATCCATTTAGATCCAACTTTATGCTTTTTTTTAGGAAGATAATCAAGGGTCCAAGTCTTATTGTTTTCAAGAGCTTTTAACTCTTCTTCCATGGCTTTACACCACAGAGGATCTTTAGAGGCCTGCTCATAAGTTTGAGGTTCAGTGATAGTAGATATCTTACATGAGTATTTCATATACTCAGTTGAAATTTGATTGAGATTATAATAATTTTTGAAAGGATAAGGAGACTTGGTTTTAATATTATATGTTTGGATATGGGAAGGTAGGTCAGTATAGTCTTTGAATTTTAAAGGTATAGTTTTGTTTCTTGTAGGTCTAGTTGTGGCAGGAACATTGTCAATTGATTGAGTATTGGTATCCTTATCAGATTCATTGTTTTTGTTGTTAGTGTCTTGAGTGGCAGTGGTAAATTGTTCCTCTTCATTGTCAGAGGTGGGACACACATCAATGTTAGGAAACAGGTTTTTATAAGTAGTTTCAGATTGATTGTCTTGTTTGAAGGGAAAAATGTCTTCACAAAAAGATACATCTCTACTAAAGAAAGTTTTTTGAGTAGATAAATTGTAACATTTGTAAGCCTTTTTGGTATAAGCATAGCGAAGAAAGATGCATTTCTGAGCCCTAGGCATGAACTTGTCCCTGTTGAGGGCAAGGGTAGAAGCATAACACAGACATCCAAAGGTTTTAAGATGGTTATAATTAGGTTTAAAACCATAAAGGGCTTCAAAAGGAGTTTTCAATTTTAACACAGAGTTTGGGAGCCTATTGATGAGGTAAATAGCAGTGAGCAGACATTCTCCCCAAAATTGTATAGGGAGGTTTGATTGGAATTTAAGGGCCCTAGCTAATTCTAAGAGAAGTCTGTGTTTTCTTTCAACTCTACCATTCTGTTGAGGTGTCTCAGTGCAAGAGCTTTGATGGATAATTCCTAATGAGTCAAGTAAAGTATTCATTTGAGTGTTAAAAAATTATGTGCCATTATCTGACCTGACTTCTTTAACACTTTTATTAAATTGAGTCTTGACCATAGTGATAAAGTTCTGTATTAAGTGGTAGACAACAACTTTGGTTTTAAGAAGTATAGTCCAGGTAGCCCTAGTATGGTCATCCACAATGGTCAAAAAGGAATTATATCCATCATGTGTATGGTGTCTGTAAGGACCCCATACATCACAATGAAGCATATCAAAGGCAGATGTGCTGTGAGAGGTGCTTAGACTAAATGGTTGTCTAGTTTGCCTAGCCAAGTGACATATATCACAGTGAAATTGATTGTAATTATCAAACTTTAAGGAGCATATAGAATCAATATTTTTCATAGCATATAAAGGCAAATGGCCTAGTCTTTTGTGCCACAAGTACATAGGATCAGGAGGAGAAGAACTGTAATGGAAATCACTATCAGGAGGATGAATAGAAACATTGTTATTTTGACTGTAGGAAGAATTATCTGCTATGTTCTTATTTGTCTCTCCAATGCAATGGCTGGTTTGCAATTTATAAAGACCTTCATTCAGCTTACCAATCTCCTTGAGAGTGTTCTTGGCAGGGTCTTGAATAAAACAAGAATTAGTAGTAAAGATGAGATTATACTTAGTACTTTGAGTAAGTTTGCTTCCTGAGACAAGATTGAATTGAAAATCAGGAACAAAGAAGACATTGTGAAGAGTGATTTCTCTAGTGAGTCTGACAGATCCTTTATGTGTAATTTTTGAGTTCTTTCCATTAGGCAAATGAATAAATGATTGAGTGGGAATAGGATCAACAAGGTTTGACAAGGAATTGGTTATATGATCAGAAGCACCTGTATCATGAATCCAGTCTTGAGTTCTTGAATTGCAATTAGCTAAGCAGAAGGAATTTACATAGTTAAGATTAAGTTCAGAGTTACCTGCCATACACTCAGTAATGTTCTCAAGAGGGGAATCAATTTCACCACAGTTGGCTTTGGGATTGATCATAAATAGTATTTGAGCCACTTGTTCCTTTGTAAATTGGCTGTTGTTGTTGTTGTTATCTTTCAAGCAGGCTGAGTTTGTAGACTTTGATTTGGCTTTGTTCTTTGGCATTTTTGAAGGGTCTGGTTTTGTGCCAAACAAAGGGTGCCAATCTGGGAATCCATTCAAGAAAAAACATTTGTCTTTTGTGTGTGAGTCTCCATGACAGTGATCACAAAAAAACTTTCCCCTTGAATTGTTCACATTCTTGCCAGGATTTTGAACATTCTTGTTGAATCTGCTGCCTCCATTATTGTTGTTGAACCTTCCAAGTAAGACAGTGGGAGGATCTTGTTGGTTTAAGGAGTGGCCACATTGCCTTTGTCCTTCTTCTTGAATTAACGTGGAAACAGTCTTTGACAAGGAGGGTAAAGGAATCATACGTAATATTTGACCTCTTACATCAGTGTAAGTGTCAGAAAGTCCCATCAAGAATTGTGTAATCTTGTAGACATGATCATAGTCTTCACGGATTTTAGAAGCTCCACAAGTACAATCACATGAACGAATTGGAATAGGTAACAAATTCTGAAGTTCATCCTAGTGCCCCCTAAATTTAGTGAAGTAAGCATTGATAGAAAGTGTGCCTTGTGTACATAAGGCAATAGTTTTCCTAATCTGATAGAGTTTGGGAATGTCACTTTGTGAGTATCTAGCAAGAAGGTCTTCCCACATTTCACAAGATGAAGAAAAATAGACAATACTTTGCCGGATTTCAGGAGATACAAAATTTAGGAGCCAAGAAATCACCATTGAATTACATCTATCCCAGACATTGATGTACTTAGATTCTGGTTGGGGTTTCTTGAATGTCCCATTGATCATGCCAAGCTTGTTCTTGGCAGAAAGTGCAATGGTAATAGCTAACTTCCATTGAGTAAAATTGTTTTCAGTAAGGAGTTCAGAAACAAGATTCATCCCTGGATGATCATGGGGATGAAGATAAAGAGGATGGCTGGGAGGTAATTGAAAAGTTGTTTATGAAAAATCATAGTAATCTGTTGATTGACTACCAGATTCTTGAGAGGTTTTTGAATCCTCTTTAATAGAAGGGTTATTATCCGACATGATGAATCAAAAGAACAGAAGACTTAAAAAACAAAAAGAAATAGAAGAAGGAAGAGGTACAAGAACCTGGAGATGATGAAGATCAATGAAGAACTTACTGAAGGAAGAAAGGAATTGAATGAATTCCGGATAAACCTGGCTCTGATACCATGTTAGAAGATGAAATTCTTGAGCAACTTGTATTATTGATAAGAAAGATGAAGAGAGAAACCCTTCTCTTACAGAATTGTTGGAGAGATTATTTCTGGAAATTTCTCTCTTTATGTTCATTGATTACAAAAGGAAACACAAGCAGATATATATACTGCTTATCACAGACTCAGCCCAACGACTTTAACTGTTACAAGGGAGGAAAAGGAGTAGACTACCCTTAATGAATAACAAAATAAACTAACAACTATAGACTAAATACACCCGACACCCCTGTAATTTGAGAAGGATGAATAAGAATCAGATTTGAGCACTTTAGCCCCTTTTCAGTTTACTCCTTCAACTTTATCAACATAATCCTTGTCTTTAAGAAGTTAACATAATTTAAATATATTGTTATTAATTAGTCATGCTACTATAATACTAGCAAAAAGAGTTGAAAATCATTTGTAGTAGCATTTTAAAATAGAAATATGTTATTAAATAGATTGGAGTGTGGTTTGAATAGTATTTTAAATTAGAAAAGGGTTATTATATTATACTAAAGTTAAATTGGGTAAGTTAAAAAATAGTAATTGTTTAGGCAGTTTCTTTCTTCATGCTAGTAGCCGCATACTTTGACCATTTAGCTTTGATATTTGCTAAAGATAGAATTTGAAGGTTATCATTTCATTTTTTTTTTTTTAACCAAGTTGAATCCTGGGGTAGTAGTTCCGGTCCCTCATTGCTACTACCGGAAAATCGCGAGATGTGCCGAAATGATCTGGGGTTTGAGAAACGATTCAGCGATAACACATACAAGGTCCAACCTCGAAAGAAAGCAAAGTGCTTCCACCAAGTATCGAACCCACGCTGCATGCCTCCAACATCTTATGTCCCCCTCCTTTTACCACTCGGCTATGCCTCGGGGGACATATTGAGCCACCTCATGCTTCACTAGGATTAGTCATCTTGGCGGCTTACATGCGGGACTTGTAGTTTTAAAGATGTTTAAATCGTAATTTGGTTATTCTATTTTTATTTTTTTTTGTAATATGATGATTTTATAATTATTTTTTTAAATTTAATTATTGTATTTAGTGTAAACATTTAATAAGATCACTCAAGTCATTTTTGTTCGTTATGTTGGATGAAAATAGTTAAAAAAACTAAAATATCTTATGAACAACATCAAATTGTTTTGGCTTAATCGCAATTTGGTCACCCTACTTTCTCACTTTTGCAATAAGGTGATTCTTTACAAAAAAAAAAAAATTAAAAAAATGAAAAAATTATCTTTTTGACCATCGTACTATTATCAAGTACCCGATTTGACCAACATATGTCATAACTAACAAATTGACCACTGTACTAAATAAGTTGGTAGATTTTGGTCAATGCCGTTAACGGGCCATCCAATTTTTTAACGGATGTGCTGAGTTGGATTAACCGGGGTTATGTTCTTCGGTTTACGTGGACTATTTCTTTTAAAAAAACAGTGATGTCCCTTGTAGATAATTGAATGTTTCATCTTCTCCAATCGTCGATCAACCCCCACTGACATAGTCATACACCACCACCATCGGATTCACCAAACAAAGTTACCTTCTCTGTGAAACATGTATATTGTATTATGACATTAATCAAACATTATCTTAGGCAGTCAGTCCATCTTTCTCTTGTCAAATTCTAACATGGTATAATTCTCTCAAACCTAGCAGCGTTTTTGCTCCAACTAGGTCTCTCTCTCCATTCTCTGCAACAAAATAGTCGTCGTCCCCCCTTCTGTTCTAGATTCGGCGTACTTTCTCCCCTAACCTAGCGCCGTAGCCCATAGAGACTACCTGCTTCTTCATCTATCGCCGACCCCCAACTCCATCTATGTCAGAACGCTTCTCTGCTTTCGTCTCCATTGAAGGCCACCTCGAGTCAGCCACTATAGCCACCGTCTCTCCATCTCTTTCCATCCCAACATTGCCGATCTCCTTCGTGCTCTGTCTCCGACCAAAACCCCCCTCTTATTTGCTATCACCTTCTCTTTTTCAGCCCTCTCACCATCCAAAAGCAGTCGTCTTCTCTCTCCGATCTCCTACCCTCAACAGAGCCAACTTAGCCTCCTTCCTTCATCAACGACGTCCTTTTTATGGTGAAACCCATTTACCCCGTCAGAGCCAGACGCCATCTTCAGTCACCTACTTCAAATTCCGGTGAAGGGTGCGAGTGTCCAATGTTCGCTCGCCCTCAACACCAAGCGAAACAGACACGAGTCCTCTCTGCTTTCGTCTCTATTAAAGGTCACGTCGAGTCCATCCACCATAGCCGCCGTTTCTCCATCTCTTTCCAACCCAACATTGTCGGCCTCCTTCGTGCTCTGTCTCTGGCCAAAGCCCCCCTCTCATCTGCTATCACCTTCACTCTCTCAGCCCTCTGGCCATCCCAAATCAGTCGTTCTCTCTCTCTGATCTGCTTCCATTAACATAGCCAATTGAGCCTCCTTCATTTGTCAACGTTGTCCTCCTTCCGGCGAAACCCAGTAACCTTGTCTCTCCTTCGATTTCTCCAGTATCATGTGCCCCCTTTTATATTTGTTATATTTTGTGTGTTTACTTGAATTGTGATTTAAGCCCAATTATTTTCGGGTTTCTACAATTGTTTTAAGTTTTCCATCCAAAAAATTGGATGGAGTGATGAACGTGCTATATCTTCGTTATGTTATAACTAGTTTTTGTACTCGTGCGTTAAATGCACGATATATATATATATATATATATATATATATATATTGATGCGTCCAAGATAATCTGGACCCACTAAATAGCCCAATCTAAACACCTGGCTTTCAACGTGTTTGTAGATCCTCTGAGCCCGACTCTGAAATGAAAGAAAATGAACGTGAACTGGGCAGGGGCACTCCCTGCAAAAGCCCTCCGGCGTGTGAATTAGTACAAGTGAATTAATAATTCAGCAGAGTTTAGGCCAGAGAATAAGATTGCGCATACCTTTTATCACATTCTGCCTTGCTTTTATATTAGCCTAAAGGCTTAGCGTCAACAATAAGCGTTGATAGCCGACCATTTCATGAATGCCGTGCTTAACCGCCCATGATCTTCATGGCCCTTAATGATAGGCGTAATAACTAACCCATTAATGGAGCGATATCGATTGGAGGATTTCAGGACATAACCGTCCTCGGCTTTTAACAAAAGGTCTTGCCCCAATATAGATAACTTCGACTATCGTCGGCTCTTTCACGGACGAGCATGATAAATCTTGCTCGCTCCTCAACCTTGTTCGCTAATTAAGCCCCCACTGTGAGGGTACCTTAACACAGCTCAACAATTTGCTCGCCTGCTCGTACGTACTAACTTACTTTGCTTATGGTTCTTTAACTCGGGCCTGTTGGGCTTGTTGGGCCAGTTAGCTTAGTAGCAGCTCAGTAGCCCCCCACTCCTTGCCTCATCGAGTATTCATACTCGTGACGAGGAGGGGCCCAAGAAATTTGGAGAGACATTTTTCCAGAGTTGCTAAATCCCACGCTCCAAATAATTCATACACCAAAACCTAGATGCACGGTTGCTCATAAACTCTTTTTTAAGTATCTACGCCTAGGGAAGTTGAACCACCAGCCGTCAGCCTTCAACAGACAGGCGCGTCTTCCCATGAATGCATTTAATGCTACGCCGTCACTTTGGCCTCGGTTACTGCACCTAATGATGAAATTTTTCCGAAACGGCGGTTTCCTTTAAAAGCCAAAAACCGCTTTCATTCCACATTTTCGCATTCCCAAATTCTTGCAATTCTGCCAACAGAGAACGATCCTCCTGCATTCAACCGCGACAAGTTCTTGAACTCAGACTTCAAAGACTTCATCTTCTTCAAAGACTTCGAATATTCTTAACACATGTATTCTCTTTTTTTTTTTTACTTTTGCCGCTTATAATACTTTGATTTATGTCTTCTTCTGGTTAACTGTCGAATCCGAAATCTCCATGCACCCTCAACTTTTTCCTGAACCTCATGTTTTTGACGTTCTTGCACCAAACTCCTTCCACCCCAAAACGCCTTCACCGAAATCCGAGCGAAGCAGGATTGGTTTCTTCCCTAATTGGAACAATTACCTAAAGAGATGCTGAAGGTCAGGCTTTACGATCATGGAGCTCCTCTCGAACAGTTGAAGATCTCCCCTCCGGCTCGGAAGCAAGCTGGGCGAGGTTCCCCCCACTCGTTCGACGGGGCCTTCCAGAACACTCCCTCGTAATGTCGGACAAGCTACACTGCGAAAATCCCCTGATTTTAACCAGTCCAACCGAGCAAGACCAAGGCCAACAAGCTGCTTCAACTAACACACCTTTCATTTCCTGGGATGACTTACAAAGCGAGGATGAGGTTTCAACCTGGTTTTACTCCCTGGGTATGGACCCCAAGAATTATCAAGTTAAGGGCCTTGACTTGGACCTTGAAGCCGGTCTAACTTTCAAGGAGACCGGATGGTCTTCTATTTTGATTTCTTCTTAGTTGGTCTCAACTTACCTTTAGACCCTTCTTATTTGAGTTCCTTATCGTGAACAACGCCTTCCTGTAACTTAACCTTAACCACAGTTAGATTTCTAATTTCATACATCGTAGCACAATAGACTTCTCGGTTTTGACCGAGCATGGAACTCTTTCGAAAATTCTTTCTTTTTTCCATTGATAAGAAAAGCAGTATCTCTGGTGGCTCAAACCCCAATTACTTCAAACTTCTCTCTGAAAACCTAACAAAGTGGATGCAGGGATGAAACCCTTTAATAGAGTCCCGTATAGGCGGCCTTTTGCCCCTATCTAAATAACTTAGCCATTGCCAAATATGATAAACAAGCCTTAGGCGGGAGAACCCCAGCTCGCAAAAACTTTCGGAGACTTCTCGGAGTAAAAGATGGTAAGCAAGGGCAAGAATGGGTCTGGATTGGGCGCCTTAACCTCAATCTCCTACATTACTGGCATTTGCAATTCTATCGGCAGTCTGGCTGCGAACCACAAACCATCTTGGATCGAGGTGCCCCATCAGTTCGGAAGCTGTCATGTGGAAACTTTCAAGTGAATGCAGAGATGCCTCCAACTCGGAAGAAATTGCCTCCTTTCTCCCTATCGGTTTGCATAACTTTTCCTTTTGTCTTATCATCATTACGATGCAGCTTTCTCTAACATATATTTATCTCAGGATATGAGGCAAATGGAGGATTCGGCAACACTTTACGCGCGATGCGAAGAGGCTCGATGCTTGAACACCCGGATGGTTGGGCGACCCCCGACTCGACTCCCCAACAATCCTAGCTAACAAATTAGAAACAACCGAGACTAACCAGCCAAGTCAAGCTGACTACTTCTCACAGAAACTGACCCCTGTCAGCCAAACTCTGCGATACGTCCGACTCGTCAACAACAACCACCCAGCACAACCCGTGACCGACAACAATCGCGGCAACAACCTCAACGCGGCAATCAAAAGGCCTCTTCCCCTTCGCCCCCTGAAAGAAGAACTCGATCAGCGATCGGGCGATCTGCTGAAAGCCTCTAGTTCAGTTTCCCATCGGCGGAGAGATAATTTTGACATGCGAGAAAGTCGCGAACTAGCGACCAAATGATTCTTTGAAATTGGGGGCGTTCGATCTAGCCAATATTAACACCAACAGAGAGGCGGCCCATTTGCTGAGCCTCGGGCTAGGGATCTTTGAAAAGACTCAAAACATCTTGGTATCGAGCGAAGGCAGAGAACTTCGCCCATTTTATCTGGTTGGAGATCAGGAATGTGCATGACGAGGTAACTCACTTCGCCCCTTGTCTTCGTTCACACCTCTTTCACTTCTAACTTGGTTTATTTTCGCTTTGGATGGCCACCAAGGGGCCAGGCTTCTCTTTGATCGACTTATCGACAATGTCAAGACCTCCGACTTTCGGCTGCGGAAAAGAATGCCTTGGAAGAGCAAGTCAACTCACGAGGTGGGCGAGAAAGCTTGACCTCAAAGTGCAAGAGATCTCC